>OMNN01101687.1:0-10729 GCA_900302755.1 Chromis chromis
GGTCTAGGAAGTTTGGAGGTCAAATCAACATCTTGGGCCATTGTCATGTTCCTCAAGGTGTTCCTAATTGGTTGATGTTGTTGCCATATGGTGGGGTGCATTTTCCTGCGGGGGTAGACCAGTGACATTTGGGATTTCCATTTGCATGAGGGAGTGTTCTTGTTCTGGGACAATGTTTATTTGGGTGTCTAAGTCTCATCAACACGGATGTTAAACTCCAAGGTTTTCCAGCAGAACACCACATACTACCAATATGATCAATATTATTCACTTCACCTGTCAGTGGTCATAATGTTGTGGCTAATCGGTGTATAAAAAAAAAAAAAACACCATATGGAAATGTCAACAAGGTAAATAACTAGATCATCTCTTCACTGTTCAGCAGGTAAATGTTTCCATTTAGCTTCACAAATTAATAAGTCACAACTCAAATCTAAATGTTGATCTTTATTCAGATAGTTTATGGATCGAAATGGATAAAAATAACAGAGAAATGATTTTCATACATAAAATAGATGTTTCTCCTGGTCTTTGGTTTTAACAAAAACGGGGCTACGTCACCCCTATAGAAAAATAATTTATGTGTAAATCAATCTCACAAGCTCAGTTGCATCGTTTTCATCAGTCGTGAAAAATATAGTCCAAAAAAGCAGAAGGCAAACAGTTGATCCATTCTGTCTCCTTCCATGTCCGTCCTCATGTCACGATGCTGTGCTTCCTAAAAGCTTTTGCAGTGTGTCAGTCCTCAACTGAACGATACATCTTGAATCAACGTTTTGCAAGCACCAACTCCCGAGCAGAGGTATGCAGCTGCTTGGTTCTACACATTTATTCTTACAAATCAAAAAAGTTGCTTCCACAAATTTAAAATGCTGGATAAGAAGGGGTTCACATGTTTTTTGTTTTTTTTAAAGAATGATAAAGGAAAAATGTTTAAAATACTTTTTTTTATATAATTCTCTTATGTTCCCATATTTACAAGTAAAAGAAACTGAGGAAGAAAAACAATTTTATGTCCCATCAGGAAAGTTTAAAGATTTAAGGTGAAAGACGGCAACACAACACAAGAGGAAACAACTTGAAATAGGAAAATCAAAAAATACTCGAGGGCATGAAAATAATCAACTTGTCTGTGAGAGGGACAGGTAGGGATGTCCTGGAACATGAGCCAGAAACAGGCCTACTGTAGGTGCAAGTCGTGTGTCCTTCCTGCCCTCGGCCCGCAGAGAGCCCAGCCCTTAGCTGACTAATCAAACAGTGTGTACGACATTACTTGTCAGAGGGGTTTGACAGCCATGGAAAGTCACATATTGCATACAAGCTAATACCAATTTCCCACACCCATGAACTCCCCATCTGTGCCTTAGTAATCAATAAATCTGCAGGTGTGGCGACGTGGCACCGTCCCTCCATTTGTAAACCTTCTCTGTGATCACTGTGCGGCAGAGGGGGCAGCTCTTCTCCCGGTTAAACCACAGAGCGATGCATTCGTCACAGAATATGTGCTGCAAAGAGAGAGATAAAGCGTGTCAGCATGTCCTGTACTTGCACCAGTGGTTCTCGACTGGTGGGTCGGGACCCAAAAGTGGGTCACGAAGCCATTTTTAGAGGGTCGCAGAAGCATGCCCCCCTCAAAAAAGTATTTTATTTTAAAGGACGTGTTTCTTATGACACTGTTTGCTTTCAATAGCAGGATATTTAGTGGGAGTGACACCAGTAGTTGTCCAATATTAACCTCTAGATTTGGTTCTGCCAGCTTATTGGAGAAATTTATGCTAAAACGTGGCAAAAATAAACCAGAATGTGCTCAGAATCTGTCAAAATGGGACAAAATATGCCCAAAACTTGGCAAAAGTGTCCAAATAGACCAAAATGAGCAAAAAATAAGCCAAAATGTTCCCAAGCTGCATCAAAATGCGTTGAGACTACACCCAAATAAACCTTAATTTGTTAACAGGAACAGCAAACTTCAAACATTTGGGTTGCGACCGTTATTAATAGAGACATAGTGGGTCCTGAGGCTGGACCAGTTGAGAACCACTGACTTACACTATATAAAGAGAGCTAAAGAGTTGAACTGATGAGACGTTAGTGTGTTCGAAGTTCAGCGATAAACTATTGGATGTTAAAATCTTGGGAAAAGAGACTTGTGGTTTTACCTGACAGAGTAGAGCTCGAGGCTCCCTGTACTCTCCCTGACAGATAGGACAGACATCTCCCGCCTCATTGCACTGACTCCTTGTGGCTGCTGTACCTGTATGCTGAGAAATTAAACAAACAAAATAACACTTTAATACAGGTGACCAGTCTGAATATTTGTTGTTTAACTAAGATGTTGTTTCGCACTGACCTCTCCAATTAGAAATATCCTCACAGTTTTCAGTAAAGCCGTCCACTGTCCGTACAATCCTAAAATCTGAGAGTAAAAAAACACAAAAAGATTTAATGTTAATTGTCAACGTCGCCCCACAACAACAATCTATACCGTTAGTCTGTGGGATTGCACCTTCAGTATGAGGTAGAGCAAAGCCAGCAGGACCCCCAGTGTGAGTCCAGTGGCGCCGTCGGCCTCCTGGTAGGTGACCAGGTAGCGGAACCACAGTGGAACAGGCGCTGAGGCCTGGTGGACTTGACCCAGCTCCTCAGTCAGCATCAGCCACCGGCCCTGGAGACATAAACAAAGTTAAATTCCCGATAGCCCAGTACACATACAATGTTTTTCTCCATCAATAATCCCATGAACAAATTCACCAGTCCTACCTGGGTTCTGTACGTCACCAGTGAAGAGGGCAGCAGCAGAATAAGGCACTTGATTCCCATGAAGAGGAACTTTATTATGAAATTGGTGACGCCAACTGCCCACAGAATCTCCCAGAAACCCAGCGGCTCAATGGCTGGACTGAAGAAGATGAGGCTAGAAGGAGGTGAACAGTCAGGTTAGATGGTACAATCCTGGGTTAGCCGTTTACTAGACTGTAGTACAGGGGCCTGTTCCATGAGGCACGCTAGGAAAAGTTGGGATTGCAGTCCAACACCTGACTTAAATGAAACTAACAAATCCATCGGGGCTAACTGGGGTCTGCAGAGGTCTGTTCAAGTTCACACAATCTACCCATAATTGTTGCACTGGTTCAAGAAGTCAAGATAATTACATGTGTGCACTTGTTCTTAAGCAGCACGAGACGAAATCGATGGTTGGCTCCTCTTAATAGGACATGAGCTCCCCTGGAAATATGATTCCTGAATTGCTGAACCTTGACATAATGCTACAAGACAATACGAATTTCTTTTTTTTATTTCTTTTTTCCAATCCTGAGCACAAAACCTGAAGGCAGCACGTCAGAGTTGGGAATAATATCTTGGCTTTTACGACTGTTGGTTAAGCAATATCTCAGCCTGTCGGTTGGCCTTCTGTGGACCAGGGTAGTTTCCAGCATGATTTGCCAGAATAACTGAGAATTTGTGAAATCATCCTGACATAATGGGTAAACTCGCTCCATGTGGGCAGCATAAACATGGACTGATCAATATAACAGGATTTCACAGTTTCACCAGAAAAGAAACAGCTTTCAGACGTGTCAACAGGTTAATTAATGCCACTTAGGTTATAACGCCTTACCAATGGTAAAGTGTCTCAGTGAAAAAGGTGTAGTAAAGCAGGAGGGTGGAAGAGGTGAGGAAGAGTAGCAGCCATACGCACTGCAGCTTTGAGTGTCGATCCTGAGGGTGCACAAGAAAAAAAAAATCACATTATTATCTATCAAATGTATCATGAGTCAGTGTAATTCTAGTTCTTGACTTACCTGAAGAAAGACTTGAGTTTGAATGTTTTTATTCACATATAAAAAAGTTGTGAAGAGGCCGACCCCAACAGCTAAACCTGGTAAACGAAGAGAAAGATTACGACATGTTGTCTGTTGCTCATAGATCACAATAATGCCGTCTGCTTAACTCCTCCTCACCAAGAGCATGCTGGATGACCAGTTTAGCACACAGTATGACGAGGAAAGGAAGGCTCTTCTGGAGCCAGCGGAACAGACAGCGGAGCTCAGACAGGGAGGCGCTGGGTTCTCCAGAGTCCAGATCAGAGTCGGGCGGATCGAGCTCGGGCTCCGAGTTGGAGTGGTGCTGCGCCCGATTATGTCCATGTGAATGTGAATGTGAGTGGGAGTGGCTGTGGGAGCTGACTCTGGATCTCCTGGATGACGCGCCTCCACTCGACTCCCCGGGGCCGCCAGTCATGGGTACCCGCACCTCGCCGCTCTCAGGGCCGGCGGTGGCAGCAACAGCAGTGACTGGTGCCCTGGTGAGAAGCTCTGGTTGCAGAGTTAGGGATAAACCATTTCCTGCATGATCGTCCCGCTCACTTGAATTAGGCTGCATTACAGTAGGAGACTCCCTCAGTTTTAGTGCTCTTCTGGAATCACTCCTGTCACACAAAAGACAAATCAATCAACTGTGTCATGTTTGATTGAGACATATAATTTAAAACCCAGGTGACAAACACCTTGAGAAATGCATTTTACCATCTCAGAATTGTTGTTCCTGTCTAAGGAAAACACTGAACAACCTACTCATGCTTGTATTTCTATCAGACTTGACTATTGTACTGTACTATTGTATCTTTAAACAAGAGCCAGACAATCTAAAATGATGCTCTGGTGCTCTTTTGTTAACTGGGATGAACACAAAATCTTATAGTCCTAATGGATTCCTTTACATTTCTCCAAATCCTGTAATTCCTCCTCTGCATTTGACCCATCCTATTCAAAGTTAACCTTAACTATACACACTAGGAGCAGTGGGCTGCCGCGGTGCAGCACCTGGGGAGCAGTCAGGGGTTAAGGGCCTTGCTCAAGGGCCCAACAGTGGCCGCAGTGGGGGTTCGATCCTCTGACCTTCTGATCAGTAGCCCAGAGGCTTAACCTGATGCTATCACAGCATGTTTATCATAAAAAATATATTAAAAAGCACATATTTAAAATAAAACTATTAACTTTATACGTATAGAAGGAGGTTGATATTTTAGAGATTGAAATGTGTGAGGTGTACTTGTGTTAATGCTACTGTAAGTCACACTAAAGTGAATGCATCACAGTGTTAGTTAAAACCTACTAATGTACCTCAGTAATGTTTGCTTGTAATGACACTTAACAGGTAACTTGACATAACTGACAAACTACAGGACGGTTGTATTTCCAGACTTGGCAGTTATCTTTGGACAGAAGGTTCACACAAAACAAATTAGTCACTGTGGCCATTTATTGACAGACAAAACGTCCAGATCTCCTCCCTGACAGCACTTTGAGGCACAGATTTAACTGTGGATACTGTGTTTGGCT
Source organism: Chromis chromis (assembly GCA_900302755.1). Taxonomy (NCBI): domain Eukaryota; kingdom Metazoa; phylum Chordata; class Actinopteri; family Pomacentridae; genus Chromis; species Chromis chromis. The sequence goes on from OMNN01101687.1 coordinate 5,343, forward strand.
AGCTAAAGTTTAGTTTGCTAACTAGAACTGACTAGCAGTCAGTACCTAAACTGAATTCAAATGACGTCCACTTATTCTAAGCATCTTTATACCAAAATAATTCGCGTTAGCAGTCAATTAAATTAGTCGTTTTCACTCAATAAAGCCAAAGCAGCTGACAGAGACAGATAACAACCAGCTGACCGCTTCCTACACAGTTAGCCGTTAGCATTAGCAGCTAACAGATGTTTTCTATTAGGCGTAGCTGTCTGTCGCCAAAGCTCCAGCTCACCTGTCATTCTGCACCCGGAGTTTCATGATAAGCTCTTGGTCCCCATCTAGTACAAAAGCCGAGACGCCAAACCAAACGAAAAGTAAACCAAAAAGAAAACTAAGCGGTTAGCTTTCAGGCTAAGCCATAAGCTGCTCGTTCAGACATCTTGACGCTGTTTACGACGGCAGGCGTCGCAAACTTCTTCTGTTGGGTTTTTACGGCCGTAAACTGCTGCAGTGGCTCCACCTGCTGGAGAGTTACGACACTGTACTTATATTACAAGTTCATCATCATGTATGTTTATAAATACTTACTAACTAATATATGGACTATTTTACAAATTAGTCTGTTAAGCTTAACAAATTATTTTATTCCATTTAAACTAAGTTAATTTTATTATTTGTTTGTTTTTTTATTTAGAGTGTTTATTACACTTATTGTGCATTTTGCATTTTATATTTTTTGCTTATTCATCTGTATTTATGGTGGTGGTAACTTTACTGTTTCTGCTATAACAACCAAATTTCCCCTCTGGGATTAATAAAGTATTTATGTTCTATTCTATTCTAAACTGCATGTTATTCTATAATACAGCACAGTACAGAATTGAAATAAAGGTTTACATAATAAAATACAAAACTGTTAAGTTAAACTAGAAACTCCAACATAATAAAATAAATAAATAAAAAGAGGGCTTATTCTCTAAGTCAGTAGTACAAGTGAAACATGGACACAGTGGATATTTTATGAAGTGTTGTGCCTTTGGAAACTTTATCATTTGCTGTTGCAATGTGATGCTGAAGTTGTAATAAGTTTGTTGTAATAAAATGAAGTTAAAAAAAAACATGTGCCAATAAAAACAATTAATGTAGACATTATTATTATGATTAAGTCGACTATGTCAGGATCCCTGCCCCAGCCCCTGATTTGCTGTAGCCTATGCTCCTCCTTTCCATCTCTCCCAGCCACAATGAGCTACTGCTTAATCAGTAGCAAGTGGACACACCTGTGCAGAGGCTGCCTCACCTGCCACCAATCTACACTCCTCCCAATAAAACTCTGACTTCATTCCCTGCCAGATCGTCAACTTGGCTACATGCTCATACTGGTTCTCAGTTTTGTTCCCCGCCCTGCACCATTCTCAGCCTGGTCCTGTCGTCACAACCTCTGGACTCTGCACTTACCATCTGTTTTCCTGCCTGTCTGTTCCAGCTTCCAATCTACCAGCTAAGTTGCTGTGTGTTTTGTCTGTTTTGTTTTCTGTTCATCCCGTCAGTTCTTCCCCTTTAGTCAGTCCTAGTAGCTCTAATATGAATTTTGTGTTCAGTTCCCCCTTCACTATATTACTGTTATATTGCTACACTCCCTCATAATCCTGTGATTGTTGTAGGCTATCATCATTACATTATAATGAGCTCATAGGTAAGTCCACCACTCCTATGTCTAATCCTTTTTTTTAATTATAGTGACGCTGCCTTAGTGATCTCATTAATCACCATTTTTATTCCTTCTTCTACTACTCTGATTTCAAACATGACACAAGCAGTTATCACTACAATAAACTACCATGTGACCATGCAGATGAATAACTTGTTCATTAAATGTCTCATATGACTGAAAAAAATAGAGCAAAATGCGAGCAACTGAAGCAAAGAGGTACATTGAATGTGCTAGTCAGTGGCATCAGTGATGAGGCTGGATGTATGATCATTGTGTGGAGAAAGGTGTTGGAAGGTGCAGCAAACAAATCCAGCAAGTTAACAGTACAAATCGTTTGTATGGTGAGAATAGTATTTTAGCGGTGAAGCGCAGGAGCTTGAAACTGGTAAAGAAGTGACTGCTGGTTAACATGTAGCGTTAATGAACAGTCACTGTTTCATACTTGCTCCATTGTGTGACAACAGAAACAAAAAAAAAATGTATGTAAATGAAAACGGCGCCCACATTACCGTCAAAAATAAATGTAATCCACTTGATCTTCAGCTTCTCAGATGCTGGGAATGCATGAAGACCCTTGCGTTCAGTCTTGCAGCTAACAACAAAACATTTGGTGATCTTTAATTATGGCTGAGACTTAGAGTTTGCTGAAGGAGCTCCACAAAGCAAATAAGCCTGATGGTCTGCGGTTCTGAGTTATGGCCGTAGCAAGTGTCTCTCTCTTGTACCAGTTCTTTTCTTGACAATTCTCTCTTTATTGAGTCTAGATCATCAGCTGAGGGAATATGTTGAACCGGTTGAGCTGTAAGTTAGTATTCCCACTGAACAAAGTTATGCGGTTACACTGCATTTTCTAAAACACTGCATGATTTGCTGTTCAGTCTCTTTTACACTGCAGCTAATAGAACACGGATTAGGAAACTGATTAGCTTATTGGTCTATCACACAGAATATCTGATCATTAACATTAATCTTACTTTGATTTGACCAAAAACTAAAGTTATTTCCACCAGTAGGAGCCATTTATGTTTATTGTTGGCAGGTCGTTTAGTTTATTTAGATATTTTTGTTGCACTATTATTGGACACTTGGTGGCGGTAATTGGACACAGGATGTTTTATATAGAGGGCATAGGTGACAGGAAGAGGAGGGCACAGGTAGGGGGAGAGCACACAGTCCTCACCAGACCAGAGAACAGACCAGCGATCAAACCTGCAGACAGACTATCAGGACAGACTCACAATAGGAAAACCCAGTATGTTCATCTTTGCTTTCTACAAATAAACACCAACTAAACTGCAATAGGCGGACTGGAAATTATGTTCTTGGGTCTGCGTCGGTTCACTCCTGCTCCACCTGTGTAGTAATGGCGATCTGTAAAATGGAACAATGGAAAATTGTCATTACACCACCTATCCTTCACATTAGGACAGTGTCAGATGCATCTTCAATAAAATGTTTAAATGAATGCTCGAATGTGCAGCTGCATTGAGAGTCACTGAGTGGTAAAATAAATATATTCACTTACACGATGAACAATATTCTACCAGCATCCCTCTAGTGACGGTGTTTTTCACCACATCAAATTTTCCTATTCTTCACAGCTCTCCATTATAACATCTTGTTCCTCTGACTTAGGTAGGCAGCATATCAATGGCTTATTTCATGCAGAAGAAGAGTCACATGATGCCCCATTTTGTGAGTTTCATTAAATCTGATGAGGGAAAACCTGGTGAACAAAGAAAGCTGACCATCATGATACCCATTCTCTGGATTTCTTTAGCTGACTTGCACAGGGACAGCCTCTCTGGATGACTGTTGGTTTACAGTTGTACGTAGCAGTTCAGATAAATTCTTACAGGCTTGTAAAGCTGGGCGGCTCTCTAGTGGTGGTGGGGGGGCTTGAGATGGCAGAAGGAAACGTCTTCATATCTTAAAAGCTTTTATTTTTACACCCCCAAGTTGATAACAACCACAAAGCACAATAAAAATGTTTTTTTTGCCATCTGGCCTTTTAAGATTTTACTGAGCACTTGAATAGAACAGTGTCGTCTGTAAAATGATTACTTACATCTGTGTTTCAAATGTCTGCTGTGACATTACTGCTGCTACTAACACAGTTATTACTGCTGCCACTAACACAACATTATAACACGGATGAACATGTAATTATTGGCATCATGTTTGCTTTGTATCCTTTAAGTAACACGTAGATGGGATAAAGTTCTTTTTTTCCATTTCTCATATTTGAGTTGTCTGAATTTCTGTCAGTAAATCTAAATGTCTTAATTTTAACGACGCTACATTTAATCGAGAACTATGTCTTTTTGGTTTGACCCTCTGTTACAGTTACGGTGAATCTTACTGTCAAAACATATTCTTTTCTAAAAACTTTTCTGATATAGAGTTTTGTGTGGAAGATCTTGTCTGGCCTGAGCTGAGCCCTTGTTTCAACCCGATCCATCACCGTTGGGATGAACTGGGACTGTGCCAACTGTTCAGACTGGCTTTATCGGCTCAGCATCAGTAGCCAATCTCACCAGTGCTCTTGTGGCTGACTTGGAGCAGCACTTGCAGTTAAGCTGTGAAGCCTTGCAGAAAGCTTTTCCAGGAAAAAAAAAGCCCAAATCAAAGCAGCATAGGTCAAGATACTTAGACTTTTAGTGTGGCTCAGTTCCAAAAACGCAGAATCCTGCAATTCACATTGTGCAACTGAACAGCATTATTTATTTATCTTTTTTACTGTACTGCATCTTTTAAACTCTCCTATGTAACTCTGGCTTTTGGGAAGAGTATGAAGTGATGAGGCTATTTGATTCTCTCCCTGCAGTCAGACTGAGCAAGCCAACAAACTTACAATATGTATGCTGTTAATCTTGTTCTATTGCCTGGTGCTTCTGGGCCTCTGGCCAGCCATCTGTTTTCTCACAGCCATGCCTGCCTGCTGCCTGTTTGTGCTCACCTGCAGCTTAAGGCAACTGATATGATCTTCCGCAGTTTAATAAATTGGGAAAATCAAAGCAGAAGAGGAGGAAAGTGCTATTGAATTTCCCATAATCTCCTCTACGATAGACGGTGTTTTGTGGATTATACTTTGCTCTTACAGCCCACTTCCGTTCCTCCTGTGGGGTTTAACTTCAAGAATCAGAGTTACTAAAAGTTATGCATTATCACTGGTAGAGATCTGATCCATAAAAGTACTGCCTCCGGTCTTCACACAGATTCTGAAATAGCTATCACTAAAGCAGCTGTCTTGATTTAACAGTGGTACAAGTACAACTCCGATAACCCAACAAGAACCCTGAACCTTCACTCTGCTTTATGGCATTAAGTCATTAGAAGTAGATCCTTCGAGTAATGTAAGTTGCATTTTAGAGCTGCCAGAGATCAGACTTGTTCCAGGACAGGGGTGCCCAATCCTGGTCCTCGAGGGCCACTATCCTGCATGTTTTAGATGTTTCCCTCTTCCAACACACCTGATTCAAATGATCAGCTCATCATCAAGCTCTGCAGAAGCCTAATAACGATCCTGATCATTTGAATCAGGTGTGTTGGAAGAGGGATACATCTAAAACATGGCCCTCGAGGACCAGAATTGGACACCCCTGCTCTAAATGTACATTTACAAAATGTAAATGTGTCCGTATTATTATGAAAATAAGTATTGGTTAAAAATAATTTAATTGTGGACGTAAAC
>OMNN01101690.1:0-12560 GCA_900302755.1 Chromis chromis
ATCTCTACAAAACCAACACACGCCTAACCCGAGACCCACACTTAGTAAACAATCCACAATGATCCAATATAGAAGGCTTATACTGTGTTATCCACAAGAGCTGTGACCAACATTTATTTTCTACCCTTTCAATTATCTGCCTTTCAATTGTAAACCAACCATAGTTCCATCTTGTACGATAACTCACAGGCAGTTATTTGCTTCCTTCTCAAGGCTTTGCTGTGAGTGGAAGAGTGGAGCACCCCTGTAAGTATTCCTAATTTGATGGGGTGGGGTGGTCAGCCTCCACTTATTCCCCTGCACAGAGCGCCTGGAGGCAACAACACAGCTCAGAGGCCCTGCCCACTCATCCATCCCCTAGAAAGCTCTCCTCGTTCCCAAACCAACACAAGACAAAAGCTCTTCCAAACGGGTTAAAAATAGCCCTCAATTTCATGTTTCAAAGGGGTAGAAGAGGCGAGAGCGTTTATGCATGTTTCAGCATGTCAAAAGGTCTCACAAGTCTGAGGGGCAAACACAGGCTGAGGTTGTATATGTTCATGTCTGAGAGATTCAGGAGAAAAGGCAGCAGCGCTGTGTGTCTCAAGTTAAAAGAATGCACAAATGTGTGGGAAATGGAAGGAAGTTTGTCAAAACTCTCCCAGTTTTTTGGAAAGTGCTATGGGGCAGAAGTCCACTATTTGAATTCCAGTAAACACAGGAAATTAATTGAGCTAAGATGAAATGAGAATGACTCCAACAGCTGAAACGTCATGAGAACATCATGTTCTTGTTGGAATAACAAGGGATACGGCTGTGAGACAGACAGTCGACTGCAGTCAATGCAATCTAAAGGCAAATGCAATCCAACCGTCTCTGAATGGGCCTTTTGTGTAATGCAACTCAATAGGTAGCCTCACTTTATTTGCAGGTATAGTGGGTTTGTTCACTCTGGGCTAAAATACATTAACTGACCAGCATGAGAGCACAGTATTTTCCCATAAAGGCCTCCAAATAAAGGGAGGACATATTGCACACACCTTCAACAGTAATAAAAGATTATTAACCATCTCAACTCCAGAACTCACCAGCAGGTTTGAAAGGTATAATATATTTTTTAATTTGCTAAAATTACCCCACTTATCAGAGCCAGAGGCTGTAAAAACAGAAAACATAGTCAGATTTTCAACTTGAACAGTCCTTGAATGAAGTGTTACTTTTGGTTCAAATTCAGGCTTAAAATTGTGATTTTTCATCCACATCAAATCCTCCTTTGAAAATTTGCCAAAAATACATTGCTTGCTCTAACCAGATTCTGTAAAAAACTAAAATTCTGTGCTCCGTGGTGCAACCGTGAAGCTATTAGTGTCTCAGTTGCAACCAACAGTCATGTGACAAATATTCAGGGACTTCTCGGCTGAACTACAGGCTGTGTTTATGCACAGCAGAAAGGAAACAAGAATTTAAAGAAATGGAAACAGTAGCATTTCATTAGTGTGTGATCATATAGTCATCTTGTTTATCAGTGTTTGTAACACCTGTGGGCTCTTAGAAAGAATTTTGTACATGTTAATTCCGCAGTTATTTATTTTGTTAAATAAGAAATTCAGCTTTCATTTTTTTCTGTTTTCAGATTTATGGCATACTGCACAAAAGACATTTTTAATTAAGTTCTTATTACTTCTATCCATGGTTGTGCTGTTTCCATAGAGGTGCAGGACTTTATATTGCAATGAAAATGAGGCCACAGTGAGTAAAAATGTGACTGGAGCAAATAAAAAAATGGCCAGAAACTGCTTGGGGTTCAGAGGGTTAATGTAAAAGCCTTGTGATTCAGTGTGAGCTCAGACACCACAACAGAGACGTTACAAAGATGAACACTGAGATGACAAGATGAGGAATGTGTGTAATACTTTGTGCATCAGTGAGAACTAGGGCTGAAAAATTTGGGTAAGTTTTCCGACAGATATTGTGATTTGATTTGCAATAACAGTTCTATATTTATTTCAAATATGTGATGGAGCATTACCACATGAAATACCACCAAATGTGTGACTGTTACCCAAGGAGGATGGCATGAAGTTGTAAAAGCACAGATTAAACCCTGAGCCAGACACACTGCATAATGGATATCCTTTTGCAGCTTTTGTGATTTGCTAATTGCAGTGTTTCAAATTGTGATTTGGAATCGATTAACTGTTCAGCCCCAGTATGAATTGGATGCAATTAGGTCAAAGTGCGGTCAGAGGGAGGTGGGTGTTGTGTGCGGTATTTAAGACTGCACAGTGAAGCAGTTATTAGAGAGTGAGTGTTGATCTTTTTGTCACCACAGTGGCTTTTTGGAGAGTTCTTCTCAGCCGCATACCTGCCCTCACCCCGAGGTGATAATGATTTCGTGTGTGTATGGTACATCACCTAACTAACTGTGTCATTTGTCATTTTCCTTCTTCTTCTTCTTCTTAATTCTTATTAGCATTAGGACCAAGAAGAACAGTTTGGGGTTTCTCAAATCTTGCAGCACCTGTTCCTGACATGGCCTCTGCAGTCAAGCACCCTCGGCCCAGGTGCGTTCGCTCACTTATACCCAGACTCTTACTCACGCACACAGAAACATATGCAGCTCAGCATACACTGCAACTCTGTCCAGTCCTGCCTTGCACAATTGCTTTGATGCAGCGTCTGATGTTTTTCGTCTACAGCTACCGTAGAGAGGCTTGCTCACCGTATGACTGAGCCTAGAGACAACCTCAGCCCACACATTTGCGCTTTGCTTCCAGAGCGTTCTATCCTATATCGCTGCAGTCAGGACAGAGGCAGCTAGAGCTCTCCACAAAACGGAGAATCTGCCCCATGTTCACACATACCACGGTCAACTGTTGCCGGACAATGGAACAAAACATGTTGCCTCGGCAACGCTGCCCTGACATAACTGCGTTAGGGTGCTCTTGGAAAAAAAATCGAGCTTGTACATTTGGTAGAGACTGAACTGAGAGTGGACTTTGGGAGTCATTTTGTCTTATCTCCATATTTACTAATAATAAATGACACAATGCTTAGTCAGTGAACTAGCTTAGACACAACACAGTTCAACTCCCTTCTTCGGAGGCCAAGAACAGTTCACTAAAGCTGCACTAACATATTAGCCTTGCATGGCAGCACATGTTCTATGCAGGCCAACATTTTCATCCATTCACCCTCTCCATCCTTCCTATTAGTGACAGAACACATTTTCTCTTCATCTTGTTCTGACTGCAGCTCCATTTTCTCCTTTTTACCACTTTGTCTTGTGCGTACAACAGCCGCCGCTGCTCTTAGCAGAAAACGACAGCGCTGGTGTCTCGTGTTGGGTGTTCACTGTAGGTGGGCAACCCCAAAATCAATGACTCCCGAGTGCTGTGATCTCCCCTAGGTTTTTGCTAACCCATTCCTTTCCCCCAGAGCCGCGCCACATCCTGCAGGTTGGAACCGCAACCCATCTGGGTTCGGTTAACACAAGACAGAAGAGCCATAAAACTAGGCTGAGAGGGAAACAGAGGGGCACCTCCTCATCTACAGCCCTAACTAGTGCTCTCAGATGGGGGTTCTGATGTGGTCTGCATGAATGTTACGCTGGCGAAAGCTGGCAACCTTTAAATTTGACCAGACGTCACTCGCAATACAGCTTTAAACGGATATTTTACGTTGATCGTGGCTACTTTGAGTGTTCTGCAACTGTAAAGTGAATACTAATGAATGTAAAACACTACTAATGCCAGATATGTACGCCAATTAGTCTTGTTTGTGTGGCTGTTTTTTCAACACGACGATTATTCTAATGCGCCTTGTGTGACAAGTGAGGCTCTATATTTAGTGTCACTTGATATTTCCATCTCCAGACCCTCACTACCCCCCTCTCTGTTTGATCCTCCATTCAGAAAGGAGATGAAAAGATGAAGAGTGACATCCAGAGAGAACAATGAATGGAAGGAGGACATCCGCCTCTTTCCTTTGTCTTCTGTAAACACATCATCCATCTTTCTTCCGTGATCATCCTCCACCAACGCCTCACAAATATCATTTATTAGCTCCACTGTGAAGAAGGCCAGTACGGTATTTCTTGCACAAGTAAAATCTTCCTTGCTCTCGTATAAACTATGCAAATAGCAGGAAAAGCGTTTAACATAGCAGACTTCTACAGTGACTGTGAAAGGTACAGACAAGAAAACAAAATTACACTCCCATCTCCTGCTGCTTCTATTACACAAAACCTCGCAGTATCGCTCTACTCTACCGGCGAATACCACATGTGGTGTGAAAAGGTCAAAAGCAATAAAGCAAGTGCTGTTTCAACTACTTCTGCTTTCACCTCTTTTCAAAGCACATCCCACGTTTAGAAAAAAGCTGTCGAGCACCGCTTTGGGTCAATCAATATTCAGCGTGCCCACATGCTGCAGCAAATATAAACCTGACAACCTATATAGTATCCAAACAAGTGGCCTACAAAGATATCAACTCAACAGAGAGACAGTCAGTCTTCATCTTCATTTTTATAATTAATACAGACGTCTGATGCCAACTCAAAAGGCATCAATCCTTCTGGAACCGAGTAGTTTTTCCAGTTTTTCACTCGGAACACAAAAGTCGCCACAGGGCTGTTGCACAATAAGTGTGCAGTGTGTAAGCCACTTGAACAAACACACACAGCTCGGCACATGACTTTTAGTATCAACACCATGTGGTGTCACTTCATTCCTTTTGACACTACTCTGCTAGTTCGCTTAGTGTTTCGCACGTTCACTAAATACTCTGTTGTAAGCAAGAAAAGCCCCGGTGTTAACAGTGAGGTGACTCCTGGTCAACTAGCAGCGAGCCTGTCCTACTCTCCATGTTTGCCTCAGGCCAAAACGCTAGTTTAACTGCATTTACAGTCTTTTTTTTTTTTTTTTTTTAAATCAGTACAATAATTTTTCCTTGTTTTTATGCAACATCCATCTTCTGCTACTGTCAAAATTACTTAACTAGCAGCTTAACTATCAGGAAATTATGGTTATTTATTATTACTATATTATTTTGTAATAAAATACTACTGTAAGTAAAGTTACTGCAAATTAGCAAATAGGAGTCAGGTCTGTGGATTAAGTTAACTGGAAAAAATGCCATCCTTGCATTTTAAGGTAGGTCATCATAAAAAATAGCTTATTTGATCTGTTTCATACTTTTTCTGTAAGAAGCCTCCCTGTTTTGTGATCTGTTCCTCTTTATGTGTTGGTGCTGTTTGCTGGTAATGCAAACTCAACACTTCTTCAACTGTTAAAGCGGAAAAAATTACTTCCTTTTCAATGATATACTGTATAATATCAGTTTCATAAACAACAGAACAATACAAGGAAATTAGAGCATACGTTTAGTGGGTTAAAACTATCAAAACAGAAACTCAATGACAAGAGAAGTATGAGAGAGAAGTATGATATGACAATGTCATGCTAATGCACCAAATAAAGCTTGATAAATCTATACAGAACCTATGCCATAGATATACGACATTGTGAGCATCTATACTTGTGCACTGGTGTGTCTGTGGCACCAAAACACTAGTTAGCGATGGAGTTTCTGTGCCACTGTGTTGATTTCTTCACATACTTCAAATAATAGCGACTAAAATGGGGTGACTCATGCTGGAGTTGGAGCTGTTAGATGCTGAACAATAACTTTAACTGAAATGATGCAACACAGAAAGGAGAGACCATGTTGGAACCAAATGAAAAGAAAACCACATACGGCTACAATGGCACAATTGTATTTCGTTATGAGCATATCAAATGCAATTACAGCCTATTACATACTACATTTTGTTTTAAAGAAGGATTAGTCTTCCTTGCTCCAATGCGTAGTTAAATATCTGGGAAGGTGCACAGAGGTTATGGTGTAGATTCAATGCATAAGTATAAATTAAGCTTAAATCTGTAGTAATGGACAGTGTATGATGCTAAATTTGCAATGCAAGCCAATAAAATACAGGTATACAGTAAGGTTTTATATTTGTTTGAATAGATCACCACCTGCTAATAACCAATACAGACCATCTTTGGAATATTAGCTTCAACTCACCATCTCGTCCAGAGCATAGCGCAGTAGGCCATGCTCATAGAGGATAAAGAACCTTCTCTGCCATTTCTGTAAAAGAATAAAACAAACAGTTCTTGGATTATTGACAAGGTCACATAATAGATATCAGCATCAATCTACCACACCATCGTTTTACAAGCAACATGAGAAAATGTGCGAATGTTTATCATGTGTTTAATAGCAATTAGTTATTATCCATTAGCCAGCTCTAGCCATGCCATTTTAATAAATCCTATTTGATGTATGAGAGATTTTTGCATTTGTAAAGCCAGAGAGTTTTACTAGATTCGTAAATGTTCCAATTAAAACCTTCAAATTGACATACACGTCAGGTTATGAAGACTTGGCCAATGCGCCGCACACATACAAAATACACGAGAGCAAGCGAGCAAAAACAGTTGCCACGAAGCGGCAACTGAGTTCATTGGAACGCTTTTTTGCATAACCACATCAAAAGGCTTTCGAGTTATAAGACAAGCCGGACAACATTTTATCAGCATGCATCAACGGCATGAGGTCTGTAAGAGGAAAGAAGGCCTACATGCAAAACACTGATAAGAAATCTCAGCTTGAATGCGGGTATAGTCGCAAAAAAAGCTATAAACACTTTCACAGGGGGCACACGAGATTACATCTCTGATAACGACAACCGTGACTGCATCTCTCTTGTACATGATAAGGACATGCAATTGTAAACTGAGTATCATATCATTCTGCACAAGGTTAAAGGAACCTAGAATATCGTATTTCAGTAAAGAAACACACAGAGGGTCATTTTATCTCTCTGTTTGAATGGTAATTCTGTCGATTTTTGTGCAAATGATATGCTAACAGTTTCCATTGATCTCTGTCCTCGTTGGCTTCATCTGCACTCCACCGCCCCTCCCTTCTTATCTTAATGCACCGTTTTGTCTCAGTGTTAAATTTCCAACTGAGCACAATTCATGAAATATTGAGAGCTGCTCTGTAACCTAAAAGGGGCACCGGAAGGTCTCGAAAGGGCTGCAGAGAAGGGAACACTGCAGTTTTATCCGCAGAGGCTGAAAAAATGAGACATATGTGACTTTCAGAAGATCAATTATAGCGCCCCAACCTCAGTATCACAAAAACAGAGCCACAGACGCGCAACTTGTTCAACTGAAGTGGTCCTACGGCATGACTCATCCAGCACATCAGCACTTTTCCCCCCGCTATTTGTTTGTCGGTCGGTCGAAAACCTGACCAATCTGCTCACCTCAGCACTACATACTGTACAAGCCACCAATTATACCCCCACGGCTGGAGAGCTGGCTGTAAGAATAGGCGCGACGTATCAGCCGATGATGTCGAAGCTGCAGCAGACTGTTGATAGTAGATCCAGAGGTGCTTTTTCACCAAAAACCCCATATGGAAGCCATCAGCGTGGCTGTGAGAACTGGGACCTTCCCTCTCCTCCTCCCCCACATTCTCCCCTCAGTCCTCTTTTGGGATGCAACACCGCAGCATAATCTGGGAGCTGATAAAGGCAGGCTCCCATTACATGATGCTAGGGCGGTGCGAGTCGTGAAATAAAGTCAATATTAGGCTCATTATTGCCTGACAATGAGGCTTCTTCTGATATAAGATTGAGCCTCCCACAGGAATCTGCTGATTCCATGAAGTAGCTACTGGAGCCACAACGAGACCTCTTGTTTTGCCATATGTCAAATGAACGGCAGTCTGAGTGGCAAAATTAAAGAAAGGGCTAGTCGTGGCAATTTTTTTCCACTTACCTGACAGAATCTGTGTAGTAAACCACCTCATACTCAAAGCTGGTTAACTGCTCTATTAAGTCTTGAAGCTAAAAACAATGGGTCTGGTTTCTCCCTTTAAATAATAGCATTTAATTTCAGGAATTTCACGAAGGAAGACAACAAGAGGTGAAGAAACAAAGCTATACTCTGTTCCAAACATAATCAATGTCAGGTCCTGCAAAGGTAAACACTTATGCAACCACTTACCCGAGTTCTGTGCAAGGGATTGTCAAAATTTGTTCCCTCGGGTGCCAGTAACAACCATCCTCCATATATAGGCTTTGCCTGGTGGGAGGAAAACAAACATATTGATTAACTGTTCAATTATGCACATTGTAACTCGCTGCAGATATAACTGCAAGCTACGAGTTTTGGAGGACACAGTTGCAGATGCTTTTGCACACGCTTATATTTTAGTTAAACTGCAGGAAGGTGTGCATTAGCCACTAGCTGCCTCAAGTTGACTGTAGGCTGCATTCTCCAGTTGGCTTTAATCCAGAGCACCATGCTGCCCTGGAAAAAAAAAAAAGAGGAGGAAAGGCTAACACACATGATTTTCCCTCTGATCCTCTAAGTGGGTGGACTGGTGGGTGGAGGGGGAAGCAAGAGGCAGAAGTTAGCAAGAAAAACAGTGGATGAGAAGCAGAAGAGAGACGCAGCGAGCGCACATCTTGGGAGCTTTTGTGGCTACGGATTTGCAATTCAAACTGAGAAATGCAAGTTGGCCTGGCAGTCTTTCTGAAATTGTTCTGGTACATACTTGAACTGTAGCCACTCTAGTAGTCAGCACTTGTTGGCCCGAGCCAAAATAAAGTCCCTGCATGACCGCTGCATGCTTATTATGTGTACAGGAGGACGGATTTCACTTGGTGTTTACACTCAAACCTTTACCTACACTTAAAGAGCTTAGCAAATTAAGTGCCTTACGTAATTTGATTGCACTCCAGAACAGTAGCCAGCGACTCGAGTCAAAAAGCGGTGACATTTACAGTCGCCCGGCACATCCGCGTCTCTCTATCAGGGGGTTTGATTACAGTCATAACTTCATCCTATGTAAGGCCGAGAATAATTCACCATAAAATCCTCTTTGACTGCATGAGGCGCAGCACATTTCTCAGCTGAGCGACTCTGTAAACAAAATGACATAACAGGACTTTTCATAAGTCGCAACCATAACCTCGGACTGTCAAGGGTTTGAACGGACTCGCAGGAGAAGCAGATATTTAGAGATGAAGTCAGTTGATAATGTGACTGAAAGAAAAAGGGTAGCAAAGGGAGGAGAATGAAGAGATGCTGAGAGATTTGCTGTTGAAAAGAGTTGAAAAGAAACACACAGTTTAGAAAAACGTCCCATCTCTCCTCACATGACCTGACGGCAGCCCGGATGGCAAGTTCCCCACTGAGACGGAGGAATAAGCGAGATGAATCTAGGTCATTTTTTACCCTTCACCGGTTCAGTGGTTAAACCGGAGTCATTTGAGTGTATTCGTGTGTGTTCATTTTGCAACGCGCCCCCCCAACCCCTTATAGCCCTCCCATCATAAAAGGACTATACTGCAGCGATAGCGTGGGCCTTTAAGGCGAGGCAAAAAGGAATGACAGAATGAGTTCTGGCTGAAAATATGCACAGAATGAGAATCACAGGCTTCTGTATCTACTTGTAGAGTGACTTTATAACAGTGAGTAACATGGTAAACCTGCAGTAAATGATAAGTGAGTCATGACAGGATAACGCTGGGGGCCAGTGGGTCAGACAGGTGAAAAAAAGTTAAGACAATTTGCATCCTAACAGTGTTTGGTCGCCGTGGAGACCCTAAGTGCAATGTATGAGTAGATACTCAGCTATCCTAGTCATGGTAATCCTAAGAGCTTCAGTAGAAGACAACCAGGCTTCTTCAGTTTCAAGTGACTGATGTGGAGTCCCAGGTGTTTATTCTCACCCCCCAAATCAGACAGCTAATGGTCCATTAGCAATCCAGGTCTCACGGGCCTTGAGGTGGTTGTAAAACTGCCAGGTGAGGGATGACTCAAAGTGAAAATGGAGGTGAAACTGTCTAGGGAGGGACCTCAAGACTGCATTGTAAGTACCTGATAAGTGGTGATATGGACTTCCTCCCTTTATCTACACCGATCAGGCATAACATTAAGACCACCTGCCTAATATTGTGTTGGTCCCCCTTATGTGCTCAAAAATGCTCTGAACCATTGGGCATGGACAAGAGGACCTCTCAGGGTGTCCTATGGGGTCTGGCACCAGGACGTTGGCAGTGGATCCTTTGGGTACTCTGGCTTGTGCAGTGGGGCCTCTGTCAATCAAACTTGTTCCACTGCATCCTGTTGATGCTTGATCAGAATGGGGTCTAGGAAGTTTGGAGATCGAATCAACATCTTGGGCGATTGTCATGTTCTTCAAGATGTTCCTGATTGTTTGATGTTTTTGCCATGTGGTGGGGTGCATTTTCCTGTGGGGGTAGGCCAGTGACATTTGGGATTGCCATTTGCATGAGGGAGTGTGCTTGTTCTGGGACAATGTTTATTTGGGTGTCTAAGTCTCATCAACACGGATGCCAAAATCCAAGGTTTTCCAGCAGAACACCACATAGTACCAATATGATCAATGTTATTCACTTCACCTGTCAGTGGTCATAATGCTATGTCTGATTGGTGTATATCATGAGTGAAACAACCACAGCTGAGCATTTCTACCTGCATTGTACCAATGATGGTTTCAAAGAAATGGATTCAGAGGTTTGATTTTTCATAAAACTAAGGAACCAATCCTGTCAAACTTGCAGGGTGGGGCTTTCTGTTTCATTACTTTTTCTCATAATCAGTTTCCAGTTGTGTGGCTGAAGTGCTCCAATACTACCACTTGCCATTGTGTAGCGGGAAGCAGTATCTCTCACAAAGATGAGTTTTTAGGAGTTCAATCAATGACAACTGGGTGTAGACTGATGGGAAATGTCAGTTTTATCAATTTACATGTAAGCACAATAATATGTGCAGGAAGTGTAGGGCACAGAATACTTTCTGAAATTACAGTACATACTGATTTTTTTTTTTTAACAATGCCAGTAGTGCAGCTTAAGAGACGGCAGTGTTGGCTGGTTGTTCATTAAATTTAGTACATGTTGACATTCATGGTCTCTAGAGAATGAAGCATACTGACTTTGTTGGTCTCCCAACCCTTCCTCTAGCTCTACCACGACACTGACATTTAGTTTTTTTTGTAATAACATCTATAAGACTCTTTGGTGCATCCATTGTTTTCAGGCAGTATGCTCTAATGACCCCAGAATCCCCTGACTTTTCATCAGGTCAGAATTTTAATCGGTGCTGCACTTTGCCCAAATACAAGCAAAGCTAATAACATCCCCAACAGCCTCAGCTCTAGTTTGATTTTAGTGCTAATTAGCAAATATTAGCATGTCACTGTGTGCATGAAGCCGTTCTGACATTATTTAGCTCAAAGCTCTGCTGTAAATAAGTACAACCTCTCCGAGCCGGTGGCTGCAAACTCTCTCTGTTCATTTGATTTGCCAAAACCTGAAATGTAAATGATTCTGCTTTTGACGTTTTTTCATGTCAAGCACGTCTTTAGGGTGTCGATGCTCGGGTCAAAGGAGTCGGGTTAGAGTCTAGTCTCACATCCACGGCTCAGGTTTATTTATTCACTGAGTCATGTCAGACATCCACACCGCTGCCACACAAGAAGAGAATTTACAACCGGAGACCCAGAGTTCACTGTCTTTGCTTGCTGCAAACAAACACAAATATGAGCCAAAATCAAAGCTTCCTGCTTGCAAATTCTGCAGACGCACAGCAGCTACTGTTGCTACTTTAGAGACTTAATTATTCCCTGGTTCTAAAACAGCAGTTCTAATGGCGGGGTGAGGTTTTACTCGGCTTAGCAGCAATGATTTGCTAAAAATCCCAGTAGAGAGATGCTTGGTTTATTGAGTCAGTTAGACTCTCAAATGAAAGGTTTTGCATGAAAAAATTTATCAGACATTTATGGATGGTGGTGGTTTTCTGAAACTAAAGGGATTTCCAGATCCTCTTACAAGTTTCGAATCGATACACATCTTCGGAGCACACATTCGCAGCTCGTCTAATTGCCCTTCTTTTGCAACAAGAGCATAAAATAAAGGTTCATTTACTTACTTTCGTATTTGCACATCAATGTTGACTCACCTCACATACACCGAACCGCAAGTTTTCCTGAGTCTCGCGTTCAAAAGGCATCTTCTCCTCAGTCTCGCGGGCGACGGGGGAATTTCTCAGGTTATGTGCTTGAATAATTAAAAATAAAAGGGGGAGCAAGAATGGAAAGAAATCAAGTGGAGCGAAAACTTGTGATCTAAGTGAGGAGAAGGTCACAGCTGAGGGCGGGCAGTGCCTCGGAGGAGATTGGGAGTTGAGAGACAATGAAAATAAACCCAATAGATCTTATCGCCTATGCATTGTCTTGTCTTCCATTGTGATAGGGCAAAATCACGTCAGGGATAAACACAGTATGAATTTTTAAGAGGCGCCTCTCCTTATTTTCATTCCGTCTTATTTTGCTTCTGCTCAAAATGACCTCCGGTAATCTTCAGAAGGTGAATATTGCCATTTTCCCCAAGAAACCCGAATATGAAAGAAGATTGTGAGACCTACCAGGGGAGTTGAAACGCAGGTGTTGAATATTACAGTATATGTATT
>OMNN01101690.1:12580-29914 GCA_900302755.1 Chromis chromis
GGTCATTTTGAGCAGAAGCAAAATAAGACGGAATGAAAATAAGGAGAGGCGCCTCTCCTTATTTTCATTCCGTCTTATTTTGCTTCTGCTCAAAATGACCTCCGGTAATCTTCAGAAGGTGAATATTGCCATTTTCCCCAAGAAACCCGAATATGAAAGAAGATTGTGAGACCTACCAGGGGAGTTGAAACGCAGGTGTTGAATATTACAGTATATGTATTTCATTAGCGTTTGGCAGTTTGAATGATGTGGTGGGAAATATTAAAAGCAGCGTAGGTCTCTCCGCGCATCGATCTGAATAGCAAAGACCACCTTCGGCTGTGAGCGGAATGCGACAAAAGGAAAATGGACGCAACACATTCGGAAAGATTGTGAAACTGATCAATGAATATTTGCTCATCCCTATGAAAGATTTCCAGCTGAGATCAGCCTTTTTCCTTCAAGCATGCAGGAGGTGAAGAAACAGTATTTGTATCTGCCACAAAGAGATGCACATTGAATGGAATGTGTGAAAGTGTATTATGTATAGACTGTATGTACAATGAGTATGCAGACACGAGCTTCTCCGGGAGGATATGCGGCACACAATTTCAGCATGCAGATGAGATGTAAAGTTATCCCAGATATTTTAACATACAGTGCGCCAGTGTTCAGAGAAACTACATTATGTAGGAATTTCCTATTCCCAACTCTTCTTTCATGGTGGTATGTTACATTATAGAGCAGCATAACCAATGAAAACGCAATAGTAATAACAACAAATAACTATATCTCTATAGAACCTTTCAAAACTAAAGTTGCAGTGGGCCTTATTAAACATTAAAACACACAAAGCATTAGAAAAACAATAATAAAATATTTAAAAAAGACAAAAAACATGAATAAAGACTTGTCTGTACATATGGATTTTTTAAAGCTCTTTGAACTGAGCTGTTCTGACAGTCAAGGGGAGGCTGTTCCACAGTGTTGGAGCTAAAACAGTGAATGCAACGCCCCCCTTTGTTTTAAATCTGGACTGTGGGACTTTCAATAGTAGCTGATTCTCTGATCTCAGGGTCCAGGTGCAGAATATCCTGTTAAAATGTCCGAGATGTAGAGTGGAGCCAAACCGTGTAGCTTTCCAACCTTTTTGTCATGATGGTATGTTACATTATAGAGTAACATAACCAATGAAAACGCAATAATAATAATAACAAATAACTATATCTCTATAGGCCCTTTC
Organism: Chromis chromis; assembly: GCA_900302755.1. NCBI lineage: Eukaryota > Metazoa > Chordata > Actinopteri > Pomacentridae > Chromis > Chromis chromis. The sequence goes on from OMNN01101690.1 coordinate 13,803, forward strand.
AAAACTAGAGTTGTAGGGGCTACATTAAAACACACAAAGGATTAGAAAAGAACACTAAAATATTAAAAGAAGACAGGAACACATTAGTAAAGGCAATAACAGAGCATCAGAGAAAGAATGAAATATTACACAAATGCTTGTCTGTGCAGATGGATTTTTTAAAAGCTTTTTGAACTGAGCTGTTCTGACAGTCAAGGGGAGGCTGTTCCACAGTGCTGGAGCTAAAACGGTGAATCCAACGTCCCCCTTTGTTTTAAGCCTGGACAGTGAAATTTTCAGTAGTAGTTGATTCTCTGATCTCAGTGCAGTTTCTTTCCCAAAGCCATCCAGACTCTCAATAAACACACACTGACTCTGCAAACCCACTGAACTCATCTGTACAATATATATAACATTATCATCTACAACCTGGCACTTGCACTTGTACTTTTTCTACCTGCCTTGTTTTTTTTTAATGTTGTTTTATGTTATTTTTTATGTTGTATGGTTTTAATGATTGTGATGTGGGATTGATTGTGTTTGATGGAGGATGTTTTATGATTTTAATACCATTGATGGGCTCTGCAATTTTGCTGTATTATGAATACACTGACAATGAAAGCATCTCATCTTATTTTATCTATCTTAACATGCTGTTAAAATGTCCGAGATGTAGAGTGGAGTCAAACTGTGTAGCTTTTAGGAAAACTAATATTAGACTAAATGAGCTTTTGCAACCTTTATGCATTAGTTAAGACTCGGTATTTGTGCCTGAAATGTTACCAAAAGTCTTTAAGTTCACCAAATGCCATCTTGACGCAAGCAAAGAATGACTGCAGCTCTTGCAGAAGTGTCTTGATATCACTGAAAGTTACAGCTGATGTAATCTCATGTGTAAGAAATGCTGCCATATGCTTGGTTTTGGGATGGCCATTGGGAACCGGCCCCAACTTAAAAGTTCCAGAAGTCTGATTCTAAAGGATTTGTTACCAAAGTTTAACTTTCATTGTGCTTATTGGTTCTGAAACAAATTTTACCCTCGCAGGTTTCTCAGTAATGTCCTGCAAACACTTAGTGTACGTCTACCACTATCGGTCTGTGCATTAGTCATGCAAGTTCAATCCCTGCATCTTCCTGTCTCCTGATGCATTTGTCTTCGTAAATCATCAGAGAAGCATTATTTTCAATTAACCTCCTCAGTTGTTGCAAAGTTGCTTGATTAGCAGGTGAACCATTAAAACTAGTTTGCTAAGCTGAAAGGTAGGATGGCCACATTTCACTGCTAAACAAGACTAGCATTAGCTACATACAGTAGTACATCATCAACATATTTGCAAACGTAGCCTAAACTCTGTGCATGAGTGCACTGTTGGTCATTTCACAATTGAAAATATTCCCAAAACCATTGCTTTAGGGGAATTTATTTGTAGAAGACATGAGGATTCAACTTGAAATGTTCTTTGTATCATATTTGCTCAGGTCTTCAAACACACAATCTTAACTATCTGAAATTGTCTAGGCATGTTTAGTAGGGAGAAGAGGGGACTCAAGATGAAAAATAATTAAAATATCAAGGCAATCTTGTTAATTTATGACAGCTTGAATTCAGTTTTTGATCAAATAATGCAGAAAATTGAGTTTAAATTAGACAAAATGTTAAGTTGATGCAACTACCAAAGTGATTATGTCATCCCAACCCATCATAATACAGTGTAATATATCATTAGATTATTATTACTCCTGCATTGCTATAAAAGCAGGATTTTACTGTTGTAGTACCTTTAACCACCTGCACCTAAAAAAAAATCAGAATTGATAAGCAGAATCAGAAACATTAAAACACAAACTCTACCCAACATTACTGAAGCCATTTGTACGAGAAACATCAATCTTAAGGAGTGATGCACTTTATTTGAACACTGGTATGTAGAAGTACTGAGTTCAGAGTTCATAAAGGTGGTTATTGATCTGCATGTACACATTCAACTCACATACTGAACATCTTCACTGTATGTGAAGCAGACGTTTTATTGGAATCCTCTCAGAAATTATTCTGTACATGATAATTCTGTTTCCATCTCTGCCTTATGCAATACATTAAGCTTGCCCTCTTGTATAGCTGGTTTCATTTTCAATCATTTACAGTGACAAAAATGCTGTGAACAGCAAAATCGTGTTGTTTTTAAGTTTCCTTAGGCTCTTCATAGGTTGTAATAATAACACTAATGCCTATACAGCAATAAACAAGCAATTCTTAGTGTAAATTGAATCCTTAAAACTTTTTCCAAAGTGCAAATTCTGTCAAAATCACTTCTAATGAGTTTTTGTATCCCAAAACAAGAAACCATAAGACTGCTTGCTACACTAGAATCAAGACAATGAAGTTTCATTTTGAAAAATAATTGAAACAAGTTCACTTTTATTGGAAACAGCTTGAAATTATATTAGTGCACCGGCAGACTTCTGAACTTGTGAAAATGAAATAAGGCTTAAAAAGTAACTTACAATAACAGGATCTGGAATAGTTGTTGCAGTGGTTTACTGTACTTCTCATCCTGCTGCACTGATGCAGAGGAGTTACACAATGCAACAAATAATTGAAGTGTGTAGAGCCAAGGATGTGAGGTCAACGAGTCTACATGTTAATTATATCTTCTGTTATTTTGCCACTGTGGCAGAGAAGCAATACTTAGAGAAATGTCATATTTTCTGCAATAAAATGTCATCTTTATCATTGGTGATGATGAAACATGTACATTAAAGACTTAATATATCACTGGTAGTTTTGTGGTCAACTACAAATCCAAGGTGCTATTATTGTCATTGTAGATTTAAGGGTTATTCCGTGTCACCTGAAACTGACATCTGACCAATTCCAACATTTTCATAATTTTCTGTTTCTGGTGAATATAGAGAATGCAGCAATTAGTATGAACATAGACATTTTTCCAAATGTTTTGAAAATCCACTTTATTTGCGATTTTTGAACAAATCCTGAATTTGAGAGGTCTTGAGCAAAACAATTCACTCTTGATTGCCAGAATTGACTGCATTCTCTCCATTCACCAGAAACTTCTGAACATCTCCTGAATATGTGAAGACTCTACGACGTATACGTCAAGAGATACGGACATCTGAAAGTGGCATCTTGTTCAATTTCCAACTCGCAAATGATTTATTGAAAATTTCCATTGGGTGATGTTGGAATTTCAGCAAAAAAAAAATTGGCAGATATCAGTTCCAGGTGCCAAAGATCATTGCTACAAAGTTTCAAGAGATTCTGATGTGGTCAAGCAACTGACCTCCCCATATCTCGCTGAGTTGACACAGAATGACCCTTAAAGAATAGCTTCTCATTCCTACAATGAAAGTTGTTGGAAATATATGACATGTTACATGTTTGCAGCCCTGCCTGAGCTTCAAGGGTCCTGCCTGCCTCAAAAATGTATATTAACTAAGTGCTTGTGGGGAAAGGAGTTTGTTTGGGTGCATGTGGTGGTTGGCTAATTCTAGTTTGGTAGAGCTATATGTCTTCATTTTGTTTAGTTAGTCAAAAGTAAAACTGCACAAAAAAGAGAAGGAAAGGAGACTTTTTTAAAACCAGTATCAGCTGATAAACGCTTTAAAATGAAATGTCAGCATCGATCTATATGATGCCAGTCAGGCAAAAGTTACTTGTTTGTTTGGAAATGTTGCATAAAAATGCATATGGTGTAATTTACATGCAACTTGAAGTGATTTTCTTATTTTGTGTATTATGTGTACAATGAAAAGCAAGTATTTTATATCTACATCTGCCAGTATACCATCACGTTAAGAATAGGCATAATAATTTGTTCATACACGACAGGAGACACTTGATGTTCTCTGCATTTGAGTTGAAAAAATACACACATATATTGGTATTGACACTGAAAAATGGTCAAAAACAGTTGGATGTTATCTGCATATCGGATACCAGCCAATTGCAATATTGTGAACCTGTAGTAATCTGTATTGGGGATTTTGCATGTTGGTATTTTACCTTTTTGAATATTTTTCTGGTAGCGGTTTTCATAGAAGCCATTTCTGGTTTCTAAAACACCCTCAGCATGTACTTTTTTACTTCTTATTTCCTTCACATGTTTCATATTTGTGTGTGAAACAAACATGAAAAACCGGGAAAAAAACAAATGAGAATCCAATCCGGTTACACTAAAGTCTGCTTATTTTTCCTCTCATCTTTGCTTTTGCTTTGGTGAAATCCTGGAGGGTTTTATCTCAGCAAGCCTATCAAATGTGTTTAAATGAAACAATATAAGAATGGGAAAAAAATCACTGACTCTTTGGTTTAACTGCTCACTGCCCAGAGATATAATTATACTAACTGTGAGGAGGGGTCACAAGTGGACACCACTTTGATTTAAAGGGTCATAAGCCAGAAGGAGCTGGAGAGCTTAAATCAAGGTTTTTATTTTTTTTATTTTATTTTTTTGCAGCTCAGACATTCATCATATTAATGGCAAGGTCAATTAAATAAGATTTATTAGCATTATGGGAGAGTGTGTCTTCTAAGAAACACAGTGTGTATAAGAAGCATTGTTATACATTTAAAAGTTATTGCAAAAGAAAATATGCAAAAGAGTTTAAAATGTTGTTAACAATGCTGTTGAATTTCTGTGAAGCTTTTTTTCTCCAACATACAGTAGATATGGAGTGTATTTAGACTTTAGAATAAAAAGAGGATGGTCTGTAGCATTTGGCTGTGAAACCTTTAATGAGTAAAATGTCCAATTAGAATAGTTTAAAAGTGGATCTCATTTCTGTCTTAGGATGCATGAAGAAGCAAGAAAGACAAGAGAATTGTGTTGTTTTTGCTTTGATGTGTCAGCTGATATTGTTTAAATGTATGTTATAGTCATACTGAAAAGGCAAAATTATTCATGGGTGATTAACTTTCTAGCAATGCATATTACAAAGTAGTTAGCAACTTACCCTGAAGACACCGTTCGACTCCGCACCAGTATCTGCTCTGCTACATGTGCTGCAGACAGTGATGAGGATTGCAAACAATGGAGTTGGAGCTGCTCTGCTGGACAAACTGTGTGATAACACCGTTTCTAAATTACCCAAAGCAGCTCTTTCTGTATTATGTTCTGACTAGTTTGTCTCACTGGATGTAAGAAATGTGTATATGTAAGCCTGCCTTTGTTTTTGCAGAGGTTTTTGGATCTTTCAGTAAGGCAAGCCTTCTAGTTTTTTCAGTGGAATAATTATTTTAATCACAGTGCTCGTCTCCCTGCATGCAAATTACACCTGTCACTATTTTGAGTGCACACTAGGGATAAACGGATTATCGTGCCTGATATTTGGCATTTTCCTGATTACAAAAATGCTAACTGCAAAACCTTAACAAGAAACACAAACCAGGAATTTAACTTCTCTCACAGTGGCTAAGGCTATGCTAATGGATAACGGTTAACAGCTAAGTTAGAAGGCAGCCACAGATTAACCTGAAACAGAGTCTGGAAAACAATAATTAATAAAGCTTTAAGATATGGACCTTAGTGGAGAATAAAAGTGAGAGAACAGTGAAAGATTAGGAAAATAGAGAAGAACAGGAGGAGACAAACTGATCAATCTCAATCGATCCCACATGAACAGAGGAGAGCGTCCTAATTTAATCACTCCTTTTTCTATTTTACATATAAAGTTATAGTCACCCTTATTAATGAAGAAGCCTGGTTATGAATGACAGGTTCTCTGCTATCACATGCTGTTAAAACATTACATTTAATGTACATCGTCTCCAAATATTGGTCATCAGCCAATTACCAATAATCGGCATCTTTACGGGCCCTAAAAAGCCATATCCTTCGATCCCTAATGCACACCTGAGCTGCTTCCTGTGCTTAGCCCCACCCACAAATATCGTATAACAATTTCATACTAAATGATGTATCAGTCGGGCTTAACCCATTCTCTATCTATCTGTCCATCTGTCTGACTGAATTAATTAGAATTATGGCCTCATCTGTACGTTTCTTGTTCTCATTCCCATACCTTTTGAAAACCAATAGGAGGCGGATCGATGAGTAAGTGTAACTAAAGTAGCCGCTCAATAAGAGGCAGTATACACTAATTAAAGTGACAGTTTGACTCCGTATTGGCTTGCTGTCTCCAGGTGAAGCACCGGAGAGATGACCCCTCCTCACCGAGTGGAAATGTAATTTCATGGCCTGTTAGATACTGAACTCCAGGAGTAAACAGAGAGGTGTCGGCGCTCCCGTCTGATGGGGGCATGCTCGGACCACAACAGCACTCCGGTGGCGCCCTCTTCTAGTCCCTCGTGGCGCATTCTCTCTGGTTCAGTGGCTTTTTTTGTGAGTGTAAACAACTGACAGAGTGGACTGAACTCCTCCTGATAAGCACTCTTGCGAATGTGCAAATTGTTTCAGGGTGTGGGGCAGGGGATCACTATGAAATACTTTTAAAGAAGCAATTAATAACATTATTTAGTGAAAGATCAGTGAGGAAATACATATTTTTTTGTGCTGCAAAAGAGGCAAAAAGCAAAAAGGTAAAAGAAAGGTGAAAACCCCCAGAAGGTTCTTGTATTTTGAAAAAACATCACTGAAACTGACTAAAAAAGTATAAAATAACACAAAAAAATCAGTTTGATGCTGGATAACCATTCAGTATTTCACCATGGAAGCTATACTCACCCCAGCACGATGATGAGTTTACTCACACTGCCGCTGCGTACATGTCATTCTCAGTCTCACTCCATTTATTATGTATAGATATACCAGAGATACAGAGCAATGCATACTCAATGGACTTAAAGATAGCGGGTACCACCTGAAGATCTGCTGGCCTTGTAAAAAATTCAGTGAGGCTGTGAGGAGTAGAATGGGAGCAAAAAGAGAAAATTCAGAGCCCGTAATGAGTCTCCGAAGACATCAAAAGTGAGAGAAAACACGGGGAAAAAAACACGGAAAACAATTGATTCAGGTTTCATCATGCGGGCTTTCCATCAAAACTGGCAAATTAATCATCAAGTAGGCAGCACAAGCCTCATCTCTCAAATGATAGAGTGCGTTACCAAGCCGAGATAAAAGATTTAATAATTCACGGGGGTTGACCTTTGCTGAACTTTTTTACTTATTCTCTAAGGAAAGGCCCACTTTCATTCCATCTATTTCTCTCCGACAGAGTTCAAGACAATATCTGTCTGTGCTGAAAAAGACAAGTCCGTCACAATCAAATAGTTCTGGCGAATCAAACTCTGAATATGAACGCGGCATCTCTGAACTCGGATGGGAAAATCACACAGATATGGATTATTGCATTGATTCCCATTCTCTTTTTCAATGGAAAACAAGAAAGGAAGATTAAAATTGATTTAGTAACACACAAAAAAAACAAGTCGCTGCACTGCTTTTCCAGGGCCGACTTCCTTCGACTGTACCTCTCCTGCTTAAAAATGAAAGGAGGAAGACAACCGTGTTGCAGCAAGCACATGTTCCCCTGTGTTGTCTGCAGTAATAATACAACACCTCGAACAGACTTAAGAAAACAAAGACGAGAAAGAATGAGACAAAAGTCGTGAAGTCTGGACGGGTAGCTTCACATTATTGGGCAAAGTGTTATTATTGCAGCTTGAAAAGGGACTTTAAAATACATAAATCACCTTTATAAACTCTATTACAAAGCGGGGTGTAGTTACAGTTAATTGTATTGTATTAGAATGTGTTTTATTGTGCATCTTGTTAGTCAGAATTTCTGATTTTAGTGGGTAAATAACAATCTCATTTATAGTTACTGATATTGCAAGTTATGTGAGAGGTGTTGATTGGCTTAGTCACTCATGAATTCCGTTTTTTTAGTTGGCTCTAGGGTGATGTTTTACTTTTTTACACCCATTTACTTATTTAAATGGAGGATGAGGTAGAACTATAGTGCTTATACAGTGTTTATATAGTGTCTCTACCACTTTAGGTTATCTGTTTTATATAGTATCCACAGCTAAATTATTCATAGTGTGTTCATACTATTCTGTCCATACTGTTCATTCATTTATTTATACTGTATATATGCACTTAGATGCTAAACTGCATTTCATCGTCTTAGTGCTTGTACTGACAATAAGGATCTGAATCTAACCATTGCTGAATTAGCGTGTACGCCATGGAAGGGATGGCACTCATTAGCAAAGAAAAGACAATGCAGAATTAATTTCATACTTTATAACTTCATTCGAATTAATATTTAAGTGCTTTAAAAGTACAAACCAATTTATTTGCCCATTTAAAACACTGAATACTAATTGGTTATTAGGTTTGATTTTGAATTAAGCTTTGTGGCTGGTGGTTTGCTGTACATTCACCCTCTTGGTAAGAATTAGTTATTTTATTTGTTATAGAATTAGGGAACCTTGTTGGGGTTCAGCAGGTTGTTGATGAGTCGTCCATGAAAGCTGTATTCTCAGCACAAGGTCAGACATGTTTCGGGTGGGTGTTGGACTCCATTATGGTTGCGCTTTGTCTCAAATCCTGTTTGTGATATTCACGATCAAGATCTCAAAGCACAGCAGGGGTAAGGAGGGTGTCTGGTTTGGGAACATCAGAGTCAAGTTTTGGCATTTTGCAGATGATGTGGCTCTGTTGGTTGAATCAGGCCGTGATCTTCAGCGCCGACTGGGGTGGTTTGCAGCTGAGCGTGAAGCAGTCCAAGGCCTTGGTTCTCTCACAAATGATGGGAAAATGGAGCCTGAGCAGTAATTTGGACAATGTAGTGGACCGTTGTGGTGAAGAGGAAGATGAATTAGAAGGCAAAGCTCTTGATTCACCAATCTACTTTCCAACCCTCACCTGTGGTCGTGAGGCTGCGGATACAAACATCCAAAATTAGTTTCCTCACTGGGCTCGGCCTTAGAGATAGGATGAGGACCATGGCCACCTAGGGGAAGCTTGGTGTTGAATCGCTGCTCCTTCGCATTAAAAGTAGCCAGTTGAAGTGGTTTGGGCTTCTGAATAGGATATCTCCTTGGCACCTTTCTTTGGAGGTTTTCCGAGAAAGAATGGGACTTGAAGGGGACACTGAGGTAGATCTAGAGTTCACCGGAGGGATTACATATCTCATCTGGCCTGGGAACACCTTGGGATTCCCCAAGAAGGAACTGGAAACTGTTGCTCTGGAAAGGAAACTGCTTAGCCTGCTGCCACTGCAACTCAATTCTGGATAAGTGGAAGAAAATAGATGAATAGATGGAACATTCATCCCCCTCTTTTTTGTGCTACCGTATGAATTTGTAGGAATAATGAGCCAGACAACACCCAAAGTACTTCTGTACAAATCTGCCTCTTTAGCCTGTTACTATTCATTTCACTTTAGACAATATGTACATGAATAAACATTAATGAAACAGTTTTATTGCTGATTACGGTAACTAAATTACCTGTCAGCATACAGTTAACAATGGCTGCAGCTAAATACTCCTAACTTTTATACATCGGAGACTGACCTACAAGGCTGCTATAAATGTTCCATCTATACATCCCAAAGAATCTGAGTCAAATCAGGAAAATTAGTTGCAGCCCACGTAGGCATATTTTACATTTCTTGAACAGAACCAGGCTAGCTGATTCTCCATGCATCTATTCTTTATGCTAGTCCAGCTATTTTTGTACTTCATAGATATTGTTGATTTTCTCATTTCACCTTCCAAAAGAAAGCAAATAAGCATTTTACCCAGTTCTTTATTCAATCCCTTTAAAGTATTTTTTTGGCAAAGAGCTGCAGGTGTGGAATCAGCAGTACTAACAACCCTTCTTTGCTTTAAGAAGCAAAAGCAAACAGAAGCATTAGAGGATGTAGTTTTCCACTTTCTTTTACCCATGTTGAAGTTGACATGACGAAGAAAGCAACCTCAGACTGAACAACGTGCTGCTCATGTAACTGCTCTGTGTTCGGCTGCCATCAATATGTCACAGAGTGGAAACCAGTGGGATCATAGAAAGTACAGAGGCTTACTTTTCTTTTCATATGTGTGCCTCCGTCTCACAATTCAGCTTCCACTGGCTCGCTGGTCCATTACCTCTCTCTTCCTGACCTGCCCTTCATATCGCTCCCCTGGACACTCAGGCACCCATGACCCCATGTGTGGGAAGAGATGGGAGAGATCAGGGAGCACAAAAGGACTGGCTGCTATTAATTTTGCCCAGGCAACCTTCACAATAATCCAACGAGACAGCCGTTTAATTGCACTAACCCTGAGCCCGCGGCTAGCTCGCCTGTCCCAGCGTTCTCCTTTCTCAATGAATACCAAGGAGCCGTCTCAGTTCGCCTTCATTAGAGGAGCAGAAAGATGGAGGCAGCGTGTTCACCTAAGCAGTCGGGCTTTTAGTCCTCTCTGCTCTTTTCTTTTTTCCTTTTTCTGACTTTTATTTTTCCTAGCATTGTTATCTCAATCCTCTGCAGAAAAAATCTAACGACACGTCCAGGCCATTGTGATGCAGGTTTATTTTTGAAGTGAAATATGGAAGTGTTGTCCACTCTAACCAGTGAGTTACTGCTTGCCGGAGGGAGACGTTTTCGAAACAAAAGGCTGAGAGTGAGATGTGTGTTAGAGTTGGAGAGGTCGTGGAGACGGATGAAGGCTGCCGGGTCAAAATAGCATCGCTCTGACCTTTCTTCAAGAAAATAAACAACCAAGTTCACTGCCACATGAAAAATGCAAATTACGAGCCAAAGATAGAAGCTGCCTTCATTCTGCTCTCATAGTACATGCATGATCCAATCACTAATGCAGTTACAGACACTAAAGCCCCAGTCAAATCAGCATTTAAAACAGGAAAATGTCATAGTTTTAGCTCAGGGGAGGGAGGTGTGTTTACATTTTCACTTAAACCTTCTTCACAGTGAAAGACTTTGAGGTCCAAAATAGACATGGATAATAAATCACTTATCATCCATGTTCCACCATTCACGTTTATTTAACCTCTGAACCCTAAGCAGGTTCTGGGCATTATTTGTTTCAGTCTCATTTTTTTTTTTACTCAATGTGGGCTCATTTTTCACTGCAATATAAAGTCCTGCATCTCTATGGAACTCAAACCTGTCATTTGTGCAGTATGACAAAGTTAGAATGCCATAACCAGGGAAAAAAAGTTGAATTTTTGATATTCATTTTCCAAATTTGACAAAACCTTGGTTCAGCGTGCACAACATTTTTCCAAGTGTCCACAGGTGTTAACAAAACCATATATATGATGGCTCTACATACTATAGATGTTTTACTACTATTTACTTTTTAAAATTTGTTGCAATACTTGTCTCCGATTTGTTCTGTGTAAGCACTGCTTGCAGTTCAGCCCAGTTCAGTGAAAGTACCCTGAATTTCTGCCACAATACTGTTGGTTGCATCTGAGTCATCATGGCTTCACAGCTGCAGCAAAAGGAGCAACAAGTTTTTTGTTTGTTATAGAATCTGGTTGGAATAAATGGTATATTGGGCAAAATTTAAAATGAGACATAGAATGAAGTGATTTAGATGAAATATCACAATGTTAGGATTAGGTTTGGTTTAGTGTTAAAATGGAACAGCTCATCACAGATGAGTAGTTCAAGGACCGTTGGAAAGTTGAAAATGTGACAATTCTTTGTGTTTTTACAGTTTCTGCCTCTAATAAATGGTGTCATTTTGTTGATTCCTGGCTCCTGTAAGGCTGTAGATATGTTTGTATCCATATTTCCCACTAAAAATATAGTTGTTGACATTTCACCAACGTTTGAGGCCTATAACATCGAACTTTATGTGTGGCGAGCCAAGCTTCCATTTTAGGGATTCAGTATCTCCAGAAATACGACTCCCACAGCCATGAAATTTGTTGAGAACAAAGACAAAATTGTTTCTAGCAGCAAATGATTGAACAGCAAAGGTAAAATTTTACTTATTGGCCCTGGAAAATAGAAAAAAGTACAAATTAAGATGGTATTAGGGCCCCGGAAAGTTCCTGTAAGTCTTTATATATATGGATGTATCCATATTTCCTACTTAAACAGTCTTTGTACAACATTTTAGTAACATTTGAGGCCTCTAACATCAACATGTGTAACAATTCTGGTGAGCCAAGCTTCCATTCTTTTGCTCACTGAGTCACCAAGCTTCTAGAACCACATCTTTTGTAAAAACATGTAGATCCATTTCACTGTTGGACCTTGTGGTGTGAGTGGGCCTGGGTAGACAGCTTCATCTCATCATGAGAGATTACAAAACGCCAACAGGGTTAGAGAGATTTTGTAAAAAGATTTGGTACTTTGGGGAGTGAAAAGTAAGCATTCAGTTGGTGCCCCTTGTAACTCTTTCACCGCTTTCATATGAGTAATCCAAAAGGTCGCAGGCCCGCATCAGATGAATCAGGCCAATTAGGAACTCTGTAGAAAATCCTCTTGCAGGCAAGATTGGCTTGACAAGTGGTCCTCCATTCTGTCGGTCTTTACTCACTTCCTCTCTGTCTGCTCCCTCGCTGGCCCCGTCTCTCTATAGCTATCCCTCCACTGCAGGTAATTACAGTGCAGCGGCACCGTGGTCAGTAAAAGGCGAGGCCGACCACTCCGGGGGAAGGCACATGATCCATTAGCTGAGCACAGGGCTCGACGGCCCATTCCTCATTCCCATTTGTCTTTCCTTAAAACCTCCCTCCGCTGCCCCCATTCCACTCCGCTCCAGACATCTCCCTTCTCCTGCTCCATCACAGACACAGATTTGAGAAAATGTAGGAAGAAAAAAAATCTCTTTAAAAACAAATTTCAGCTTGAGAGGTCCGCAGAGCTTTTTTACATACCTGAATAAAGCTGCACCCGGATAGCCGGGCAGCCAGCCAACCAGTATGCACTCTAACCGAATCACTCACCATGGGAGAATTTTGACAAAACAGAGCTCAGCTGCTTTCAATTCAATAAAGACAAATGTAATATATTTTTCATATGCTGATACTGCCTCCAAATAATCTAACTGGCCCACTGAGAGGTGCAGCCTAATGGATTCACAGGGTTTTCATATTCCTGTCCTTTTTCATTTTGTTTGCAATGTCACGGTGACAGAAACAGAAGGAATCAACAGCCTTCACTAAAAAGAAATCCCCACAATTACTGCTGCTCTCACTGCTAATAGACGTCAAAATCTCCACATTACACAATGAATCACTGCACTGGAGATTTAATATCTGCACAGTTGCACTTTTTTTCACCACGACCTGTTGCACTGCGAGGGACACATGCTGCCTTTTTTCATGAGCCTCACAGTTGGAATTTGCGCGGACGCCTTTTACCCAAAGTGTCTAAAATAGGAGACAAAAAAAGGGAATTTACGTGATGACTTTCTCCACAACTAACAGGTGAATCCATTACCGGAGCGAAGATGGAGGGAGAGAAACGAAGTAGGACTGCAGCTTCCTGTCACATCCCCGGAGTTAACTCCTCTTGTCTTGCTTAATCAGGTGTAAAGTCTTCACTGATCGATAACCCTTCCTGCAGGTAACCACAGGAACACCCCTCTCAAACCAACTTGTCTATAAACTCGCTGGAGCTCCAGTTAGACAGGGATGCATCAGAGTTTTTAAGTTTTTCAGACTGATTTTGCCCCTTTTTGCCCCTGTGGTCAGTTCACTGTGCAAATCTAAAAGCTTAATATCTACATAAGAATATTTTGCTATAGTAGCTTCCGGGGCTGTAACCTTGGTCTTCCAAATGCTTCACTAAGTTATCAGTCTTTTTCTTAAAGTTTGCCTTCTCTGTTTAATGAATTCTCAACCTTTCTCATTATGAAAAGTTGTGAAGTGGCTCTTATGCGGCATCGCCTGCACCTTGAAATTTTTCCATCTCCAACATCAGTCGCTGCAATCTTGAAAAAAAAAATCAAGTGTTGCCCCTGATATGCACAAAACACTTTACATGAGGTTGTGGCAAAGGTGAAGGAAAAAAGCAATCACAGCAAACACTCTTTCATCTGTAAGAGAAAGGAAGACATGCTGGAAACATGAGGGAAAACGAGTAGCCGTGTTGACCCGGTCCTCAGCTTTACTTCCTCTAATATTTATAGATGTTTTCTCTATGGGTCAGAACAGTAAAAGAGCCAATAATTGTTTTTCATGTAGTGAGTGATGACCTCATTGCACATATTCATACATTATATGCATAAATGCATGTGTATGAATATATGCATGTGTATGAATTTCCCAGATCTGTGACTGTGAAAAATTATAGCTGTTGTGCTTTTCATCTCGTCTCCCGGTTTCTCTGTTTCTTGTTTCTCTTGCTAACCCCCACAGAAGAAATCAATTCCGCTGACCCTAATCTAGAAGCATGACATGAGGATTAATAACTTGCCTGATATGGAATATGCACAACTCTCTGTCAACTAGATGAATAGTCCGCAGTCCAATTGAAATAACATACGAGGAGCTTTTTAATCATTGGGTCAAGGGGAAGAAAAAAAAAATCTCCTTGCTCCACTCAACTCAAAGAAGAACAGAACTGCCTGGCTTCTGTTCACAGGTGTTTAACAGCCTCCAAACAAAATAAAAGTGGAAGAAATACTTTAAAAATAGGGATGTGCTGATCCCGATTGGGGCAGATTAAGATAATTTTCAAATGATCATATTGGCATGAGTCTAAGCCTGATTCTTTTGTTTACATCTGCTGTCAAAGAGATATTGTAATTTTGAATCATTTTCTTAATAAATGATTATTTATCATACAGTTTCAGCATACCGGACATTTGTGCAGCACTGATATTGCTGTTTATAAGCCGCCATCCCATGATACGACCACAAAAGCTGCAATTGCATAAGCTAATGGGATGTAGGAATGCTGTCATAGTTGATCCCTGCTGGATTTAATACATATGCACTGAAGGAAGGTCATTAAGCACCACAGAAGACTTTGTCATGGTGCCCCTTTACTAGCTAAACCCCCACAGTCATCTCTGCATACCAACATGAACTACCTGTAGTCAGAGTGACCACCTCCTCTGGTCGCAACAGTGTTAAACAGTAAGAGGCTCCACCTGGTGGCAAAACCAGGTACTACAACCAATCTAAAAACCTTCAAGTTTGAATTATCTATGAAAATTGGATCAGGTATTGGCAGATAATAAGTATCAGATGGCTCAGATTGAAGGGAGTTAGGGACATATCTTGTGGAGCATGTCAGATCCAGGGTTCTTGCACAAATTCATGCTTTCCTCATTATGTTGCTTACACTAAGTTGTAATGCTCCATCACTGTGTTCACACAGTAAATAATGAACTGAAGCTCGGCTTTGACTTTAAACAATTATATTGCAAATGAAATTGCAGTATCTGTCAGAAAATGCCCCCCTGAAAATGAAATTGCTAAGTGAATAATAAAGTCTGCCGATTTTCAACTTGGAGTGTTAAAGTGCAAGTGAAATAGCCGGTGACAGAAAAGCATTTTGCTGCTGCCTTCCCATCAGCAGTTCAGCACCAAGGACAGCTCCTCTGAAGCCCAAGCAGCTGATGTAGAGCTGAACAGATCTATCAGACCAGCGTTAGACTTACTGCGAGTACGTGAGGGTCTGTTAAGGTCTGCATGACTGAGCTGCAAGGGCATTAGCAATCCTCACACGTGCTAATCCTTGTCATTTCATCCATGCATTTATATTCACTTTTGCATGTTATTAACTTTGTGTCTTCTCTTTCCCCTAGTTTGTGCTTTTTCTCTCTTTCTCTAGCTCTCTTAGGTAATTCTGTCTGTCCACTGTGGCAAATAATAAAAAGAAAGAGAAAGAGAAAAACAACAAGTAAGTAAAATAATTAGTTAAAAATAATAAAATAAAGAAAAACAAGAACAAGAAAGAGAAAGCTTGCTCAGAGTGAATTCTTTTTTTTGTTGGGTTTTCATGTATGTTTTGTGTTGTGTTGTAGAGCATTAATAATACCGTAGAGTCTTAGCCTTAATATTTAAATTAGTCAGGTTAATCTCCATAATTAATAACACTGTAGGATCTTAGTGTCAATATTTATTTTACTTAGGTTAATCTCTATAATTAATAGCACTGTAGGGTCTTAGCCTTAATATTTTTACTAGTCAGGTTAATCTACATAATTAATAATACTGTAGGGCCTTAGT
>OMNN01101691.1:0-34606 GCA_900302755.1 Chromis chromis
TAATATTGTGTTGGTCCCTTACATGGTCAAAAATGCTCTGAACCATTGGGCATGGACAAGAGGACCTCTCAGGGTGTCCTATGGAGTCTGGCACCAGGACATTGGCAGTAGATCCTTTGGGTACTCTGGGTTGTGCAGTGGGGCCTCTGTCAATCAAACTTGTTCCACTGCATCCTGTTGATGCTTGATCAGAATGGGGTCTTGGAAGTTTGGAGGTCAAATCAACATCTTGGGCGATTATCATGTTCCTCAAGATGTTCCTGATTGTTTGATGTTTTTGCCATGTGGTGGGGTGCATTTTCCTGCGGGGGTAGGCCAGTGACATTTGGGATTCCATTTGCATGAGGGAGTGTGCTTGTTCTGGGACAATGTTTATTTGGGTGTCTAAGTCTCATCAACACAGATGCCAAAATCCAAGGTTTTCCAGCAGAACACCACATAGTATATGATCAATGTTATTCACTTCACCTGTCAGTGGTCATAATGTTGTGGCTGATCGGTGTATAATTAATTGATAAAATTTTACAATGAAGACACTGAAAAAGTGTAAGTATTTGGACAATTAAGACACACTTAAAATACATACATTTCATTGCACTGCATTAGATAATAAGCCATCCAAAGAAGAAGTATAGAACAAACACACTTGTCAAGCAAACATTCAAGCAGCTATATATGCAGAACTGCTTGGCAATGTCCTGGCATGGACTCTGTTTCTGAAAGTTTCCTCCATGTTTCAGCCAGCAAAGCTTTCATTTCATCCACACAAGAGCACTGACAGGTTGACATTTTGTTCTCCATGGCATCCCATAAGTGTTGTATGAAATTTAGGTCAAGACTCTGACTTTGATTTTCTCCTGGGCAAAATATTATTTCGACAGACAGCTGGTATCATTACCCCGCTAAAAGACCCACTTCTGTTGCTTGAACGATTTTTCTTTTGGCTGATTTCTGAAGTTTGCATCATAAATTCCTTTTTACACTTCAGAGTTCACAATTCCATCAATAAATACAACCTCGCCTACACCACTGTAAGAAAAACAGCCGCAGAGTTTGACGTTCCCACTTCCATGCACTCCGTCTGGTTGGGATTCTTCCTCTGGTTTGCTTCACATAAACATTCTACAATCAAATCCATGTAGGTTACATTTTGACTCAGAGGAAAATAGAACTGCAAAATCCTACAAAAATGTTATCTTTCTGTGGATGTTCTTTTGCAAATTGGAAATCCTGCACAAACTTTGAGTTCATGAATGGTTTTCAGTGCGTCACTCTCCTTCTATACCTGCACTTGAGACTATTTCAAATAGACTGAACTGACTTGTACCTGTCTGGCAATTCTGTGTGATCTCGGAAGCGATCCTGTTGTGTTTTCCTCTCCTGTTTTCTCGATTTTACTCTGTAACGTAGTTCAATCTGCTCTTGGTCTTTTTGGATATGTTCTCAATCACAAGCCCTCCACTTTATTTAAACTATTGTACAATATTCCCAACTGTACAGGATGGATGATTCTGTTTCAGTTGATTTATTTATTTATTTTGATCTGACAAAAAGACTGGCCTTCTTTGTTCAAACAATGTTTGACCTTTTCTCTGAGCTCGCACTGGCGTTTGGCATTTGTGCAGCTGCTTTTAACCATTTTTCTAACCATTTCCAAGGTAATTAATAATGAATTTATAAAATCAAATA
Source organism: Chromis chromis (assembly GCA_900302755.1). Classification (NCBI taxonomy): domain Eukaryota; kingdom Metazoa; phylum Chordata; class Actinopteri; family Pomacentridae; genus Chromis; species Chromis chromis. The sequence goes on from OMNN01101691.1 coordinate 1,690, forward strand.
CCCATAAGTTCAAACAGATGCCCTGAGCAGAATAACCACAGATGTGGTTCATCACATGACTAATGGATGTTTCCCCACTAAGGCTGACAGTGGTTAGCACTGTCACCACACAGCAAAAATGTTCTGGTTTGAATCTCCTTGGTCTTTCTGTGTGGAGTTTGCATGTTCTCACTTGAGCCTGTGTGGGTTTTCTCTGAGTGTTCCAGTTTCCTTCTACTATGCAAAGACATGCATGGTAGGCAAGTTAGTGATTCTAAATTGGCTGTAGGTCTTAATGTGAGCATGAATGGTCTTTTTGTGTTGGTCCTTTGATGAACTGGTGGCCTGTTTGATAAGTCTGATCATCAAACTGTATCCAAATCACTCCGTGACAACTTTTCTTTCTTTTTTTTTTGTTTACTAGAAAATACTCATTTAGAGGTATGTTATATATGTTATACTGTGGATCCACTACCATTTTAACTAACGTGTTATGGATTAACCTTGTAGACCTAATGGAAATGTACTGATAGTTTACCAGTCCAGAATTTGGGACCACTATAATAAAGCTTATGAGACTCTTTAAAGTTCTGTTAATGCTTTCCACGTGCCCTTTTCCCCACCTTTGCCTCAGGAGTTCAAACAAGTATCATTAAATTTTATGGCATGACCATAAACCAAACAGACAATCAAGCTAAATGTGACACATGCAGTGACGGCCTGAACATTACATCGGCACCTGGGTCTGTTTATTGCAAAACACCTGAAATATTTTAAAATGGAAATTGAATTTACTCCCTTGGAGATTTTTTGATGAAAGGATCTTAGCTGGAAATCGAACTGCTCATCAAATAGATGGTGTGTCTGGCAGCTGCTGCAGAACTTAGATTTGGGATGACCTCATAGATTCCCATGGTTAAACACTTGGCTGGAAATAAGAGATTTTGATAGATGGGCAAATGGGCATAGAGACAAGCAGCTGCAGTGACACAAAGGTAGAAGACCAATATTAAAAGAAAATATGTTTGTTTATTTAAGATAGGACCAAAGAGAGATGGAAAGTGTGTAAGAGAGACAAAAAGAAAGAGATTACTAAGTCCACATGTGAATGCTCTAAGTTAATATTTCAGATGCTTGTTGTCTGTAAGTCAAGCATACTAGCACCAACGATGACACCAGATAAATTAGTTAAATGTGTGTGACGAGTTCTTCTTGAGTACAATGAGGTTCTGTTGCATATTTTGTTCAAATTACATTAAGGCAGTGGGATAATAAACTCTTTTTAATAAACTGATATAACAAAACTGCAGATGTATTTACTTATTTATTCCCATTTACTCAAGAGAAAACCTCATGTGTCTGTTGTCTACTGTACCTTTAAGTGAGAATAAGTACATAAACATACCATAACCTTAGATCCAAATGAAACTAAATTGCATCAGTCTATAGTGAGATTGTCAATGGGGCAAGTAATTCAAGGTAACAATTTAAGTCATTTAAAGACAAGAGAAGAAATTTCAAGAAAATCAGAGCGACCAACAATTTAAAAAAAAAAACGACACAATTTTAATTGCTCAAAAAAAAATCTGCCCTCAAACTTGACATCATGACAGAATTGGAAATTTAGCCCATAATAATCAGAAAGTATTGGTCTTCAGGCAACGCTTAGCATCTGCACCAGAGAGGACCTGTCAAAACAGAAATCTATTGCATAATTTTCCATGTCTTCTGATGTGCACTGAGCCCATCTATTTCTTCAAGGGCAAACACCAAAGGTAGCAACGACACGCAAAATGATAGCGAGCGATCATGTCGGCACTTCATCATCTCGAATGCCTTTTCAGAATCGCCCACAATTCATCTGACATTATTTCTGCCTCTTGATGAGATTCTGTAACGTCTCTGTCATGCTTTTCAAATCACCAGGTGAAAAGGGACATTGTCATCCTGGCATACACCGTCCCCATTAAGACCGAAATTTATTTTGGAGTGAAAGCGTCGCATCTTGTAACAGTGCAAAACCTCTGGAGGCTTTTAGTTAGGGGGCAAAATTTGTGTTTTCATTATCTTGACTTTCCTTGCACGTACAATAGCGAGATCATAAAATGGTACTTTAATGAAAATATGGGCAGAAATCTAATTTTAAAAATCCTACCGTATTAGTTTTACCTGTTCATAAGTGCATTAGGGGAGGGATGGTCACCTTGCAAAGAAATTAAATATAAAAGAAGACATAACACACCACACTCACAAGCTTAAGAATTAGCAGACACATACTAGGAAATTGGTCCAACACATAGACTGATACATTTCACTATCCTCAATTGAAACGGAAGCCACTGAATATGGTTAATATGAATTTTTCCCCCAGATTTCCTTTCCGCTTTAAGTGAGAATGTCTATATTCTAATGAGCCGCGAAAACATGCACCCTAAAAACACACACAGTGGTGAGGGCAGGCGGAGAAATAAAAGGCTCTAGAAATTCTCCATAACCAATATTATCCTGTCCTTGAGCAGAGGCATTATTGCATTGAAAGCATACACTTTATATGTAAATGCCAGAAGTGATGATTATGCTATTCTAATCAAAATAGCCCTTTAATATTTTATAAGTTGTGGGCGGAAGACAAAAAAACAAACTTGAGCTGTAGCACTCAACCTCATGCCGTAATGCCTGCTGCGACTGCTAACTCCAGTCCCTGTTTGTTTCAGAGGTGTAGAGAATGCTATAAGCCATTTTTTGATGTGACTTTTTTTGGCTCCAGATAAGTGGCTGTTACACTTTCCTAAATTAGCATGTTTATTACTTGCTGTTGTCCTGCCATGCCTGTCTGCATATAAAGCTCCCAGTCTATACACCCTCCTTCTGTTTGGTTTGAAGTTGTGTTAGGCACGTTAAGTAGAACCATCCCCTGCAATCAGAGAGACAATTGTTCTGAAAAACAGAGCCTCAGTTTATGCACTATTGATCTTTTCACACATAGCCTGTATTCTCTTGGCTGAATTACAACACTCTTAGAACCTTAGAAATAGAGTGTGACTATATAATCAAAAAATGTGTTAACATTTAAACCTATATCAACTGTTTGTTCGGCAACCTGGGGTTCGGAAGAAGCTGTGAGACTGAAATAAACAGCAAAACTACCACGCCAAAAAAAGGGAAGAAAATAAAAAGATAATGAAAGGCATTCAAATATTCTACAGAGCTGATGTTAAGTCATAGTAGAAAGCAGATGGACCAGCTCTGAAAGCTAAAGCCAATGCAGAAGTGCCGTGAAGTGTAATACCACTGAGCTGGCTCCAAAAAGCTCTGGCTCCAATATACTCCCATTAAAAAAATCATAATAAAAAGCTAAGTCAATCATTTTTTTTACCACAATGCTTTGTGATATTTTTTGTTAAATTCCCACCTACTTATCAGTGTCCTGGCAGTCCATTTGAAAATAATTCCATAATTAAATAGAAATAAGGCCTCAAAGTGACATTTGGGGCCGTGGCTGGTTTGATTGACATGTCTGATCAGGAGAGTACAAATGCTTCATACAGCGCAGCAGGCTGGTATAAGTGGGAGGGGAGAGTGTCCTCAGGTTATCGGTCAGTTCCGTCCTTTCCTCCTGTCCAGATCTGCCCTCTGCCAAATATGATCACTTCTGGCTCCAAAAAAGTGGGTGACGTCATGGTGGGTACGTATGTCTGTTATATACAGTCTATGGGTTAAATGTTGTTCATTCAGTGTATGAACAGTTTATTAACAATTAACAATGTGAGTTACAGTTTTGTTTTTGTTTTGAAACACTGATTATTGCAGCTTTTATAAGGCATTCTGGGCAAATCTGAGCCATGGAAATTTGCCACCAACATAAAATATAATGAAAACTTTTACAGTGCCATAAATAACATCACAGTAGTTTACTCTTAGAATCATACATATTCATGTAATTGAAAGATCTTTAAGTCTAAAAACTAAAAACTGCAGCATCCTCCTTTTTTAACACCTTGTTTTATTGATAAATCACTGACAGCTCTTTCATGCAAACACACATATGATCCATATCATATGCACAGGGAAGAGTGGGTCAGCACTGACATTTGCTTTTAAAACAACAACACAACATTTTGAGAGCTCACTGCTGACATTACAGCTTCACCATACAAGACTTTAACTGGTGGCGACCTGCATATACTTCACGTCATCAAAGTCTCCGTTTTCCATGTTCTGTGCTCTGCTGCAAAGCTTTGCCTCTGCTCGAGTGTTAGAATATGAGACGGAGGGGGAGTTAAAGATGCTGCTGGGTCCCCCAGGTACAAGAAATTAGGTCACGTTATACAGAGAAATGAGAGATTTCAGTGTGCAATATACTGTAGTAATTTATGCAGGTTTTCAGGGTCTCTCTCCCCACAGACTTGGGTGTTCTATCTGAAGATCTTTTCCCCCCATCTGCACATGCCTAAAACAAATCAGTCCTTGGGTTTATTTTTGGCAGAGCTGTGATAGAGTTAATTAGAACAGAGAAACAATGCTTTCTCACAGATACTGTATGAAATATTGTTTTTGTCTTGAGGTCTAAGTTCCTGAGAAAAAGCTGCATTATACATTAGGCCTACCAGATGTCATACTGTTAAAAATAATGACAACCTGACACTAACGGTATTCTGTTTTGTTCTTGTTTAAACTGAAAAGAAAAATCAGTAGATGCCCCACTGGTAGAGAGGAAAACACTACTCAACTCTGTAGCAAACAAGGCTCAATCCCTGGCTTTAATAAACGAAGTTGGCACAATTTACCCCTGGGATGCCAGTATTGGTTGGTTGGAGCTGGGCAAATAGCCATCTCAATTTGGAAGGAAAAAAGTAAGAAAATGCAAAAAGCACAAATGATTTTTCTGCATAACTGCAGAACGGAAAAAGACACAAAACTAAAAATGGATCCAGCTACATCAATACAGTATTTAATTTGTTATGTCTGCTGACTGTATAAAGAGAAGACATCAGGATAGTCTTTCGTTATGGGTTGTTTTATACCAACATGTGGATATTTACACACTTAAAGACTTACTTAGTTTTTCATTAAAGTGACTGAGGGGCTTCAGAGAATGAAATTTAAACAGCATCAAAGGATAAAAAAAAATGGTTTAAACCTTGACTGAACTGAAAAGAAGACTGGATTTAAGTATTGTTTGTTATCAGATTACAACAATATAACCCCTCGTACTAGAGAATTTAAATTTTTATTTATGAATGTCTGTCACAGTAAAAAGAGTATAATGTAAAACTACTCTGGAGGCATAAAATATTATTTTTCTTAAAAAATATGTACATTTTGATCCATTTTTCATTGATCCAAGGATTGATGATATGACCTTCTGGTCAAGATAATTTCCCATGGATTTCATTTTAAAGCACCCTTGATCTTCACAGCAACAAGTAGATAGTGAAGGCGTATTAGAAGGGCACTCAGAGAGCGCATCCTCCACCAAGTCCAATGCCCTATCTTCCAATTTTAATGAAACTTGTCCGGATCCGTACCAAAATTCAATGGGCTCTTATGTAACCAACCTCTCCACCAAGTTTCATGAAATTTTGCTCGGTATGTTTTGTACAATCTTGCTGACAGACAGACAGACAGACTGACAGACAGACCTCTGCCTCGGCTCTCGTCTTAGCAGAGGAATAAAGGCCAGCCTCCCTGTCTCCACTGTCTGGGGCATTCTGAAAATGGAAAGGAAAGTCAGGCAGTCAAGCAGCCAGAGAGAACCAATTTCAAGTTTCCTAATGGACTTCCTCAATAGTTGTGGTCGCTTTGCTGGCTGAGTATCACACAACAAAGAGCTGCCATAGTGATGCTATTGTTTTATGTCTGCTGTGGTCAAAGCATCTTTGTACCCCAGTGCTGTCAGGAGGTTTTTGACCCATAATGTCAGCTACAGCAGCTCATAACTCACATCACAGCACTCCAGTAATGAATGCTGTCTGCCCTCAAGTGAACCCTGATGTAGATTCCCTCAGTGGTCTAACTAGGGTGGTGTTTATCACGGTGCTGCAGAACCATGCATTTCAAGCACCCCTAAGTCGGCTATAGAATACAAACTCAATGTGTAGTTGAGGAAACAAGGCAGGAAAAAAAACAGCAACATATTGCTGAGTGTGCTGAAAGGAAGCCCATCAACTATGAAGCTGTCTGGAGTAGCTTACACCCACAAACACACACAAATATACACCACTCATTAAAGAAAGTTATTGTTCATTCTTTCTCAGGCTGGTGTGGTCGCATTGGCTTGAAACAGTTATGTAACAAGGCGGTCCAAATGCATAACAGGGGATTAATGGTACCGCTAAATGCCAGACATTCAGTGTCACGTCGGGAGATGTGGAAAAATGGTCGCTGGATTGTTAAAAATTGGAGCTAAAACTCAGTCTCCAACGTGCATTACCAGATAGATTTATTTTACAAATGCCTCTGACACTTTTTAAAAAGGATATCCTATTTTTGGTTCTCACAGCATCCCTTTGGATTCTGAAGGAAAGTCTTTTCCTATAGTCCTCTCTCCATTGAATGTGGTCTAATCTCTTTTTGGTTGAAATTCTTAACAGCGGTTATCATCCCAGAGTGCTTCCCTCCCTTTCTATCACTCCCTCCCTCTCTCTCTCTGTCTCTCTCTCTCCCTCCCTGCTGAGGTGAGCAAAGTGGCTTAGATGTGGTGACAGGGAATGATTCCTCAGTGCAGCGGTACAGATGCAGGGACAGCTCAAAGGAGCTTATGCACATTTAAGGGTGGAAAAAATACTTTTACAGTGGGACAGAACGCTTGTGATCTGAACATTTGTTGATATCGACGTAAGTACCTTAGAGGTAATCCAAAAGCAAAACATTTTCTCTCCATGAAAGGAGCATTTTCTTTTAAAATATGTGGCTATTGTACAACTAATAGAACTCCTCTTTATCTTAAGATATACACGGTCTGATCACAACAACACGCAATAAGCACAGCATTACGCAAAGCTGTACACTGCACGTCCAGTACAGCAATGACTATTAAACCTGGAACATATTCCATTTGCAGATTGCATGATAAAACAGAGATTGATGACACTATATTAGTTATGGATGAGTTACTGTTTGTGTGTTATATCAGGGGTTTCCGACTCCCCCCACCTACTAAAACTCCCTCTTTTTCTACACACACTTTAGAGGACTTACTTACCATAGATCTACTACTACTACACCATTACTCAATCCCCTCAGGCAAAACGTGTGTTCCAGGCCACCCGGCCCCAAAATTGCTCATGATCTTTCACCGCTGGAAAAAAGAAGAAGAGAGAAAAAAAATCCACAACTGGATGACTTATTTTTAGAGCTTCAGTACGTGATGAATTGTTGTATTCATATGCCTTTGCATTGGAAGCACTTGCATTTGTATCTTAACAGCCTATGCCATAAGCTTTTTAGTTTATGAGTCTGCCATCCGCACATCATGTTTTCTTCTCCTATTTAATAAAGGAAGCACAATCTACCACGACAGTTGAAAGAATAGCTATTTGATGGAATTTCTGGCAACCAGGGAATAGCTTTGTTTTCCTCCTTTGAGTAAAGGCTCGAAAGTGAAACAATACAAGACCTTATGGAATAAGGGCATTTAGTGTGGAATCTTTGGGGGATGAAGACTGGATCTTTTCCCAGTTAATTTATCACTGGTGGAATTCCTGGAGGTCTTATGGGCGCCTTGTAAATCATCTTTTCCATTCTGGTGATGGATGGGCAGCAGGGCCCCCACAGTTAAACTATGGTGCTTTGGGAGTTGTTGTATGTTGGAAAATGTGATTTTAACCAATTTATGTGAGAAATGACCCACTACTCATAATCTTTCCTTTCTCCCCAGCGCATAACAAGATCACTTTTTTTTTCCAGCAAATACATGTAAACAGGAGACAGAAGAAGGCCTCAGAGAGGGCAACTTTCTATGTAGAATGCATCCCCCCCCAAAAAAAGAAGAAAAAAAAGGACACTACGTCAGATTTCACCATTTATTCCAGAATGACATACAATTGTGTTCGCTGGTGACTCTGCTTGAGTGATGCTCTGGAAAAATCTGAGCAAGCATGACACAGACAGTCCCAGAGATCACAAATCCCCCGGCAGAGCCCGCAGTATGAACAAAGAAACCAATTTCTTTATTTCTTCTTTTTCGAAGGAGGAGGCTGGGGAGCTGATTTGCAGATCTGTAGAGGCAGCTGTAGGAGCGATGTGGTGAACACAGAGCGGGTGGAATGAATGAACGCTGTTTCAGTTATAAAAAAGCGCTAATTGGGTGGGGTGGACTGAAATCATGAACGATTGGACAGAAAAGGGGGCTCGTGACTAGCACTGACTTCGTGCCTGCCTGAACTACCGCAAAGCTCCATTTTTCTAAATTACTTAGCAGGTTGTGTACTTGATTTCTGTTATCTGTGCTCATTAAAGTGAAGAACTCCCTTGGAAAATTCCTCATCTTTAGGCTCCTAGGTGAATGATCCTTTTTAATCATAAAAAACTTATTGACCTCCACAAAAAATAAAGTATAATTTGCAAACTTCTATCAGTGCAAATGTGAGGTTTTGCAGGAACACCAGATGCCTGTTCCAAACCTGGGTCATTTCAGAGCAAAGTAACTGAAATGAGCCAAAATGAACTGCTGTTCTTCCACATCCACAAAAATGTGACTACTTGAGAATCATTATGGTGTTTTATGAAATCTTACTTGGACACGATCAACTTTCACAGACTGATACTTTACCATTGTAGATGAGCTACTGTGTATTTAGGTCTGTTTTGTTTATTAGGACATTATTATACAGAAATTTGACACATCCATCAGTTGTTTGTCATGCTCTGTACAGCCAGCATTGCTTTCAAAACTATAAGGTAAAAACTGCAGATAGTATGGTTTCAAACACATGCATAAAATCTAAACTAAATGAAATTGGGTCCAGCAAGTGTTAATAAGGCAGATATTTTGAATTCTGCTTGTGGTTAAATGTGTTGGAGGCACCAATAAACACACAGTAAATACAACTTTATTGAGTTTGCTGTTGATTAAAAGTTAAAGACAAACAAAGTATTTTAGTTTTGCTTTTTAAACTCCTACATAACTTACCTACAACTGTTGATTCAAAGACAGTTTGATGACTATACTCCATCTTGTTTGACAGGTTCCATAGACCTCTCAGTAAATGCCATTGCAAAAACAGCATCATATTTGCTTCGGCTTCCCACATTTTTAGTTAAGTTTATACCAGGGGTGCCCAATCCTGGTCCTTGAGGGCCACTATCCTGCATGTTTTAGATGTTTCCCTCTTCCAACACACCTGATTCAAATGATCAGCTCATCATCAAGATCTGCAGAAGCCTGATAACGATCCTGATCATTTGAATCAGGTATGTCGTAAGAGGGAAACATCTAAAACATGCAGGATTGTGGCCCTCAAGGACCATGATTGGGCACCCCTGGTTGCAGTCACAGTGCACATTCACAGTAAAAATGTTATTTCACCCAAATTATGCATGATTTTTTTTTTGCCACTGTTAATGTTGTATCATTTATGCAGTGTGCCCCCACTTGACATTTTAAGCTTTCTTGTCCTTCAAAGAATCGCAAATTAACAAATCTAATGAGTCCAAATGCTTATCAACTAGGAATGAAAAGTGTCTGGAGAAGGCAGCCTTATTTAACATTCACTACAGTAATGTTTAATGACACCTGGAAGCGGCCCAATATAACTGCAGGTCCTTTTTGCAGCTGGCCACTGAGCAGCTCTACTTCAAAAGCTGGAGGTTAAGTGCGCTGCTCAAGGGCATCTCTGGGGTAGTTTGGCGAGCCGGGGGAGCGTGTGACTTATTTGCTTTCCAAGATCAGATTTTTCAAAGCTGATCAAGGATTCAAAACACAGCCATCTGGTTAAAGGGGATATTTCGCTACCAGTCGGGCCAACAGGCAGAAAGTCGTTTATGTGGTTGTTTCACAGAATGTACAGTAGCAGAGTCTTGAAAGGTTGTTGTAGGATGTGTCATGTGGTGATGATAAGATATCCTCAGTGTATTAGTGTGTTTATTGTAGTCTGTTGTTAGTTTAATCTGCATATATGCTTGCTTTTTTTTAAATATCATTCACTCATCACTTTATATTTATATGTTAAACATGAAACAACTGCAGCTGAACAAAACCAGCATATCTGGATACTGAATATCTTGTTGTTTAAAAAGAAAAAAACATTTTCACTTGTTCATAGATCACATGCTGTACAGAATAATGACTTTCTAAAATGTCACTGATTCATTGCTGTGTCATTGATGAATTCAGCAGCTTGTCTAATTTGCTAACGGTTTTGTTTTTTCGTGATGGTTTGGCAAATGTTTGCACAACTGGAATGATTGAGAAAATACATATTTCTGTCTATTTATAAGAAACATTCCATATGACTTTTAGAAATCGATGCAAAAACAAATTCATCAGTTCATCTTTTATCATTTCTTAAACCTGAATGAATATAGTGGCTATAATTAGCACAGGATTTATGTATTTTGCTTGTTTTTCCCTCCCTGTTAAATGGAGCTCAGGACGGCTGCATACTTGACCTTGATATCATCTGCATTCATTAGGCGCGTCTTGTAGTATTAGAGTGTATTTTATTAAATCGTGCATGTAAAATGTTAAATGAGTCTGTTTACCCTCCAAGACTGAGCGGTATACGTGCTGCATATTTATTTTGATGCTGTACTCGACACTGAAAAACAACAAAGTTCCCAGTTATGGTTCAAAAACTGGAAAGAAAATCTGGAAAAACCCATTTTATCATATAGCCCACAAACCATTTCTATGCAATCTGGTGATCCCTTTTTCCATTACAGACAGATAGTGAATAATAACTTCGCAAAATAGAGGGGAAAATGAAATTCCTATTAGCTCTAATTACTTCTCCCATTTATCCTTGGGAATGACATGAAGATTAATGAAGCTCTCCACTATTTTAAGCAAGGTTATTTAAATGAGTGATTTTACTCTCCTTATATCATTGCATTAATCTTAACATAAGACAAGTATGTTTCGCTTTTTCTTTTTTTCTTTTTTTTGCCCTTTAAAAATCATCCATAGGAATGTGACTTGAGCTGTAATGGCAGTAAATTGTCTGTTGGTGTTGGGTAAAATCCAAACGTCTCTTCTAAAATTAAATTAACATAATAGCTTTGGCCTCTGCTCCCGTGATCAGAAGTACTTTGAATCAGGCTTTTTTTTTTTGGCTTGTCGGAGCTCATGTCATGGAAGGCAGACCATAAGAGGCAGAAAAGTACAAAAATTATGCGCAAGTAATTAATAGTCACAAAGCAAGCAGGATTTATTCATTCTAAAAATGTAAATATATGCAATATATGCTATGTAAAATTAACTGTTAAAGTTTTACTTTACATTTTGTGCAATAACTGAGGTCAATTGAATACAAAAAATGTATTTAACAATAACACAAGTGAGTCATTTAAAATGTAGAGTGCTAAATAAAAATAAGCTTAGCTGCACACTGTGCTAAACTAACTAAAGAGGGACCGAATGCATCAGTGAAAGTCTATTGGAACAAGTTCTATTCTTGTTAATTTTCACTCTGTTGCTCTTTCTCTATTATTTTCCCAGCCTGCTCTCTTTCTCGCACCGCTTTCATGTGCTTCTTGATGGCAACATTCACAAAGAGAACAATCTTTGTGTTGTGTGTAGTAATGGACCAGAGGGGAGTGGAGCAGAGATGGCGGGGGAAAGTGCCAACTGTGCCCTCCTACGCGATAATATTGTCATGTTAGATTACCCATCAGCCTGTTGGCACTGCCCCGCATCTCCTTGAACCCACAACCCCACTGAAGAGCAGCCAACTGCTAATGGTGTTTTTCTACAGAGAGCTGTTGTCGGTGCGCGGTGCAGTGTGATACCACCTCACTCCTGCCTATAGTCCTCACTTTTCAAGTGCATTTGCCACGGCGCTTCATTGTGATGCAAGCGGTATGTCACGACGTTCACACAATGGTAGGAATACATCTAAACATCATCAGTTTTACAGAAGTCACCGTACAATGGAGCTGTTTTCAGTGTTCACTGAATTACTTGAGAGCACAGGGGACAATGCATACTGTGTAACAAGCCATCCTCCTGTTGCAACTCAGAGTACTTTTCTGGAGGCAGGGCACAAGCTAAAGATAAATATTTAGGTAATTCTGACTCAATTCACCAAATGCCCCACGCCTGACCATCTTTATTTTGACAGATTTTTTTTCAAGTGATGAATATTGATTGAGTTGACCATGTGTAAAATCTGGGGTTATAGGTAACATACTAAACATTTTAAAGCTCCTACTGGTGCCAGTCACAGGAAAAAAATTCAGCCTCTTAGGGTGAACAATAAAGGTTTTATGGTTGGTGGAATATCGGAATACAAAAAAACATGAATATTTTTGACCAAATTTGCACCATCATATAATGTGTTTGCATTATTCTATCCAAGCAAGGTTGTATCAATGAAGACCATATGTACATATCAATGAGCCTGAAAAACTTCAGGACTCTAGCTACATCATTTCTCAAGTTATGGGACATTGTTCCACAGATTGGCGTGAAGAAAACGGCACAAAAATTGACATGACCCCATCCCTCTTTAAGAATTTTTAACTCAAAAGCTAACGTTACCTATGACCCCAGATTTGACACATTTTACTTAATAACATATGTATGCACAGAAAAAAAATCTGATAAATATGAAATGGTCAGGGGTGAACTTGAGTTTGAGGTGGATTGACTTTTTCATAAGCACCAGCCTGGTTTATGGTGTACTCTACTTAACAACTAACTTACTTATCATGTGTCAAGTCTGGATGTGTTACATGAAGGAGATGTGCTTTTCTTTGTGCACTTATGTTCACTTACAACCCTTGCTCGGTGTTGCCCATGACTACTGTGTGGTGTGAAGATCTTGCAACACACCGATCCAACACTGAATCACAGACGTGCTGTGATGTCAAGTAGAAGCTGTTGTTTGAGGTGAACATAGCTGAAGGACAGTGTTTTCTATAGGTGCTTCAGTATATTGACTCCGACAGCTCCAGTGGAGATTTCACCAGTCATGTAAAGAACAAGAACATTTTTTATTTTTTCTATTTAAAATGATGTCATACTCCCTGTTCAGAACATAGCCAAATAAAATAAACATATATCAGGTAAATGATAGTTGTTTCCACATGTGAGATTATCTGAAAGATTTTGGTCATTGGTCATATTTGCTACATTTACCACCTGTTACCACATAGTTCTATTATGCTATTGATAAGCAGAATGAGATGATAAGATTTAACATGTCGGGAAGATTCTACATCAGGCTGGAGGTGGAACATTTTAGACCAACTCCTGGCTTCCTAGAAAATTGTTATTCACAGGATCAGTGCACTGAGCTAATATTAGTAATACTAATACTCAGTAATAATCAACACCACAATAAAATCTAATAAATAAAACTCCATCCATCCATTGGAGTTACCTGGTTTATCACATAGAAGGTTATAAGGGGGCTGACTTTGAGTAAGGGATGGAGGACACACTGGACAGCTCACTAGTCTAAATGAAAGGGACAGAAAACCATACATGGTCCTACTAACACCTACAGAAAATTGGGAATCAACAATTAACCTACCATGCATATGTTTGGACTGTGGGAGGAAGCCATATCACATGCAGAAAATGCTTCCACACAAAGAACATGAAAAATCCACATCAGAAAAGGCAACCAGGCTTAAACCCAGAACACCATTGCTGTGAGGTGAAAACACTAACCGCTGAATCACCATGTCACCCAGTCTAAGTTCTGATGGCTGTTATTTATGTATTATTTTCTCAAGCAGCCATGGTACAAAGATGGCCACTTTATCTCCTTTAAAAGTAATTTCAATCTTAAATTGGATCTGAGCCATAGTAAATGCCTGTTTTACATTGCTTGTTTAAATACATTTTCCTCATTAAATTATAAGACAACCACCAAGGTCAATTTACCATAGATTCCCCTCACATCCTTGTATAGATTTAGACATATTCAACCTTTTGAAGGTGTAAAGTCTCTGTGTTAAAACATTTCTTGTCAACCAGCATTCGGTGTGTGCCACATGAGCTCCATTACTATTGCTCACAGCAATCTTTTACAAGTATAGCAAGAAAAAACTTAAATGGCTGATACATGAGAGAATAGGAACCGATAGCTACACGTATTTGGCTAAACTAAGTAGAGCTAATTAGTAAGGCAGAGGTACAGATTATAGTATGTTAATGCTGCATCCATGGCATTGGCTCATTGACATTAGGATCTACAATTTTTGAATAAATGAATGAAGTAATACATATAAGAAGAGTGTGTCTGACTAGATTCTCACTTAAGAGCTTCAGTAGGCAACTCACAAGGCTAATGGATCAAGACTCACATGCCTCGAGATGTGAATGATTGTGAAACTGGCAGGTCAGGTATGACTGAATAAGATAATAGTGACGTTAAAGTTATCGTGGAGATATTCAAGTCTGCAATACCTGATAGTTGGTGTCATATTCCCCCTTGTTTAGAGATTCCAGTTCAACATATATGCTTCCTTCACTCCTTTCTCCAACCATTTGTCTTCTATGTCCAGATTGTGAACAGTGCAGAACTCTTAGGAGAGTCCTTTATTATTGAGATGCAGGTGGACTGGGCTTGTGAAGCAGTTCTTTAGTCTCCTCTATATATAGGTCTGTGCACTCCTCGCTGCATTGAACTACATATATATTGTTGCCTAGCTTGTGTGTGGTTGTTTTGTCTTTATGATGAACCAGTTTTTGAGTGTTGCTGGGTCTGAAGTGCACAAATATGTTATGTTTTGATGAAATCCTTGTAAGTTCCTTGGACACACCAGCTCCATAAGAGATGACAACGTTGCTCGGCCTGTGCTTTTTCTCAGTTTGATGCTGTGCTGTTTTCACCAGATCTATTAGCTGGTGTAACAAAGTGGATTTAGGTGCTTTCTTAATATGTGTGTGTGCTCCTTTTGTTTGCCTAGTGCTGTAAGCTTCTGATAACCCACAGTCTATGTTCCAGTGGGTGGTGGGAAGCAAACAGCAGGTACTGGTCTGTGTGTGTAGGCTTCCTGTAAAAATTCAATGTTGAGTTGTTATGGCCCTGGGCTCTTGAGCTCCTTTCCCCAAATCATGTATTTAAATGTGTTCTGGTTTTCTGTGCAAATTTACATGTTCCTGTCCCTACACCAGATTGGTGATTGTCGTCCTGTCTGCTCCACCCCGATATGATTGGTTGAACCACCAATCACTACTCTTGGCCATAAATGTGCACCTAACCCGTTAGTCTTCGCTGCTATGGTTTACCTGCTTGCCTTTGTGCCTCTCGTTGTCTTTGTGTAATTCTGTAACACTTACTCGCAGCCTTGTCTTCTGTGTGTCTGCTAGCTGGAAGTTACTCATCTGTGTGCTTCAGTAATCTCTTGCTATTGGCTTCCCATGGCCTTGTGCTTTTCAGTATCTACCTGCTGTTACTCATAAAGATGTGTTCTTTAGCCACTCACTTGTGGTTACTTGGAGCTTTGTGGGATCTTTGATTTGTTGTGCTAAGGCATTTGTCCGACCGCCTGGAAAATGAGCCAGGCTCTGTTTTTCTCTCCAGTTCTGCCTCTTCTGTCTGTTAATAGTGCTACCAGAAATAAATGACTTTGCTAAACCAAAAACAACATCTTTATGTAGCTTCTCTGTTCGCTGGCAGAGCTGGGTCGTAACCTTCCATCCTCCACAATGTGTACAGCACGGTCCAAAGAGGCAGCTTGTTTTCACTGGCATCCTCCCTTGTGAACTTTATGTTGCTGTTCGCTGAGTAGATAAGTTCGAGCGGGGTGTAGAGAATTCTATAGCAACGTTTTTTGATTTCTAACCCAAATATATATTCCTACATTTAAATGTCTGGGTGTTCAGAAGATAGGAAAACACCTCTTACAAGTATAAAAAACATATTATATATCCACTTGCATAGCCAATGAGACCCAAACAGTTGCACTATTTTCTTATCCAAAGTACAAATTGATGTATGTGGTTTTTTTCCAGCTGCAGAACAGTGGACCGGTGTTAATTGTGCTCTGCAAGATTTACATGCTGAATGTCTGAACCTGTTTAGGATACCTGTGGATGACTCCAGCATGAGTTTTATATCGTATAGTAAATTTAGCAGGTGCAATAAAAAACATAATGTTAGATTTACCTAAACACAAACAGCTGGAGATGGCATCAGTGAAACGGTGTCCCAGAGGGACAGATGGATTGTAGCTTCCAATGAACAAAGCTCATTTAGGACAAACAGATTATGGGGTTTACTGTAATCTGCACATAATGCATTTTACTCCCTCCTTTATTTCCTGCATAATCCGCTACAATCCCATTTAATTTCATTGGCCTAGATTATTCTGTCTTTACAACTGTAATTGTCTGGCTCTAATGCAGTGAATACTGTATGTTTCTGTGAAGAAACAAAGAAAAAGAGAGATAACTGTACTATTGCATTTTTCCTTGTATGAATGCTGTTATATGCACCTTTGTTGACATACTGGCAGTAAATTCGATACATTTTAAAGGTGAGAGAAAGAAATGGTGCAAAGCCCACAGCTATTCATCTCATTTTGTGGCGAAAAAGAGAACTTTTTAAATCTATAATCAGACAGAGGTGCAGAATGTGGGCTGATTAAACTGTATATCAGGTTCAGTCAGACAAGATCATTAACCATGGCAGATCTTTGATTTACTCTCAGTGTGGCACAGTGAAGACTTGTTCCTTTCATCGTTTCATCCTCTTTTGATGAAGTCCAGCCCACCACCCCGTAAAAAGTGACAGTGTTATTGTTTTATTTCCTCTGCTCCATACATATAATATCCGCTCCCCAACTCCTTTCTTTTTTTCCCCCCCTGATGAACCCAGTTTATATTGCTTTCTTTTCACTGCCAGGCCAGCGTAGGTTTTGAGTGAGTTGTTTTTCAATGAAAAAGATCTGTAACGCAGAGTGCGAAATTTGCCGGCATTGTTGAAATTACCTTTTATGTCAGCTAAAGAACGCTTCACTGTTCATCGAAATGTTTTGGTTTGTCAGACTAAATTATTATTAAGCAAGATGAATGAGGTGAGCTGCCACAGAGTTCATCAGCATCCAGAAATCTCACTGCTTTATGGTTATTTATGGCTGGTGAGCGACCCTCTGTTATTTCAGAGCTGTGACTGACTGATCCTGGGGGAGAAATTTTAAATAAATTATTTTCATTTGGAATGGTGGTGCTTAAATTTTCTTAAAAGGAATATGTTACATAATGTTAGACTTGTGGAATGTATTGATGCAGTAACATGAAATGGAGATATTCAGATTAATACTGTATGTCCTTGATCTCCTTAATATTATTAATTGTACAAATTAAGGATAGAAAAACAATTATTGATTTAGACTGTGGCTTAATTATAGCATATTATTAATGCAAGCTGAATCCTAATCTTTTTTTCCCATGGCATCTCTAACAAGATTAAGACAAGTTAAATGCGTCTCTAGGTACTCTACATTGTTTGCCATTGAAATGATTCCCAAATATTACACTAATTAAATATCCTTTTTCTTGATGCACCATTATCTCGTGTAATTCATGACGAATTTGCAAGATTGCTATTCTGCTGTTTTCCATATTGGCGACCGCCAAAGCAAATAAGTGAGTGGCATTAATCATTTAGAAAACCATATGTGACAATTAAACTGTGAAAATACTTAATGATGCTCAAGTTGTTTTTGACCTTATTTTTACTCCATTAAAAGTCTGGGTCATTTATCAGCTCCAAATTATGACATTACCACAAAAACAGATCTTGGAAATGTCACCACTGCATCTATTCATTTCTCAGGTGCGAAGTGATTCATATTCCATTAAACAAATATGTAAAGAGTGTCTATTCCGCTAAAAATAAATTATCCTGACCTTCATAAAAATGAGATTTTAAATGCAAATCACCTCGGCAGAGGAGGGGAAGCTTCATCAATATCTTAGGCATGAATACCAATGATAAATGTGTCTGCCTGGAATCAATAAGTCTCTGTAGATGGGCCATACGTAGAGCATATCATTTACAATTTCTATAATATTACTACATACAATTAGGAAAAAATATCTGAAGTTGATTCATATGTTATGAATACACTGACATGTCTTTGAATAAATTATACAGATGAGGAATAATAAAGTAAAACACCCGTAAACTATAATTAATAGCTTTATTGACTGTTTTACCTCACAATCATCCAGTACCACACACTAAATGGAATACTCCTGCAGTCAATAATCTGTCTAGATGGGCGCAATTCACATGGAGGACTATTGACTTATGACATTTATGCTTCTTCTCTAAGTTTGGCCACACAATTTCATCAAGCTTCCTACAGACATCCAAAATCCATCACTGCTCAGAGTGGCATTTTCAAGTCGAGCAACAACAACTGTTGCGGCTTATCACAAACAGAGGGATAGCCGGAGGAGGAGATTGGCTAGTCCATCACTACAGGCCACAGGGGCACCATCTGAATGTACCACTGTCCTGCCAGGTAATCAGTCCTAACGTATGATTTCTCACACACATTTTTTTTCTGAGAGAGACTGCGTAAGAAGCCCACTGGTCTGAGAGACAAGGGGAACAGAGGGAGAGGGCAGCCATCACTCATAGGACAACCACTGAGTACCCTTCACAAACCAATATAAAACAAAGCAGCAACTCCACCAAATCATTCCGACACACAGACGCAGTGGACAGGAGCACGCTCTGACATTGAGCGACAGTGCTTTCAAAATGTCTGTGCGCTTTTTATTATTTATTTTTTTACACAAGTGCTCGCTGCTTCATCCACCCTGACGGCTGTTTTTCTTATGGAGTTGTCAAAAGTACGTAGAAACCTTCGCAACAGTGTCGTACTCTCCGCTGGGTTTTTGGTCCGTTGACAGATAAATGATAATTTAGTTCGAGTGACATGTAAATGGCAACGTGTCAGTTAATGCAGTGTTCTGGTAATTCAACCCTGCTACACCACCCTAAACTTGGAATGGAAAAGTTTGTTGACAAGTCCTGACAAACACAAACAACAAAACAGCTTAAGTTTGCTTCAGATAACTTGACTTCTTCTTAAATAATTAGAAGAAAGGAGGCACTTAAGGAGGACTTAAGATGTCAAGATTTTTTTTTGCTCAGAGATTCAACTTTCAGATACATTCAGCATCTCTCATTTCAAGACTCAAGATTCAACAGGTTTACTGTCAGAAAACCAGACAGTTACAATGTGCAATGAAATTCTTATTTCAGTGAGGTCACTGTTTTGGCACAGCAGTTGGTTGCTGCTAATGCAAATGAATCTGACAATTCTCTGCATAATTAAAGAAAATATTGAACCGGCTCAACATTTCCTGGTAAAGTACTTTGCAACATTAATGCCATATTTCTATTGTTATTGTTGTGTTTCTTGTGCCAGAGGATAACATCAGCATTGCCATGATAACTTCTGAGAACTATAAACCGGTGTGCAGCATCTGGTAAGCCTTCAGACTAATGGATCTGTTGCTCAAACAGTCCTTCCCGGATTATATTATATTGGCGCACAAGCACTTGAAACAAATAACCAAACAATGCAGATACTTGCTTTTTTCTTAATATCATTTCTGCCTGAGCGCTGCATTTCTAATAGTGACCTTGTTTTTTTTTACAGTCATCCACAACCCAACCAGCTTTTATTAAATATTTTATTTTAACTAACAATTCCACTAAATTTAATCGTCTATGACCAAACTCTAAATATAAGTGGGAGAGCTTCTTAGGGATGGAGACAGCAGGGGGATGGGATGCCTCTGAGGCACAATTCTTGTTCCACTTTTCAGCTTTGTTTGCATAAATCCTCCACAATTAGGCTCCTGGCAGATAAAACCCCACCATGGGGCAAGGTTAAAATCTAAACCGGGGCCATTTGTGTCTTGGCATATTCCTTTTATCTTCTATTATATCTCTTATATCAGGTAATGATACTGTGGTTTAAATCTTGTAACTCATGATTTAGTTGGGACATTTAAAAAAATATGAATCTGGTTTTGGTATGTTCACACTCAGACACACTGTTATCATGATCACATATCAGGGCTGAAGAAATTTGTTTAGCATATGAGGGATTTAATCTACAGATATTTAACTGAGGTCGTTCAGCACTCACTAAAGCTTTGATCTCCTCTTCACAGTAAACCTTCTGTGTCTTATAGCGTCTGCTCTGGCTGAGTAGGTGTTACGCAGTTGGATTCCCTCCAGCCGATTACACCAGTCAATTGAATGAACAGGGTGAATAGTGACAACCTGTAATTATCAATCTAAGTATTTTCTGCAGAGATTAATTCTTTCTGCATCAATGTGTCTAATCAAAATGGACTCTGTCGGTGCTGACAAATCAGCGGGGAAGAGATAGAAGAGAGAGGCGTCTGAATAGAGGCAAACGAACCCCTTCAACTGTCACCAGACTCTCCTTCAAGACTCATTGGTCTGAAGTTTTAACATAACTTACTCTTTCATCTTTATCCCATTACATTTCCCCAGTTAAATGCCTTTTCCATCCATCAAGTGACTAAAAGGAAAATGTTATTCAGTCTATTTAGAAATGTAGCCTAAGAAAACTTGTATTTAGTGCAACCAAAGATGAGTTTCTGGTGTCAGTCATATTCTGTCTATGTGTCTATGTGTCTCTGTCTGTCTGTCTGTCTGCCCGTCCGTCCGTCCGTCCGTCCGTCCGTCCGTCCGTCCGTCCGTCCGTCCGTCCGTCCGTCCGTCCATCCATCCATCCATCCATCCATCCATCCATCCATCCATCCATCCATCCATCCATCCATCCATCCATCCATCCATCCATCCATCCAAAGCTTTTTCTGTTTATCCAGTGTCCCATCTTGATGACAGCAGGCTAAGCAGAGCAGTCCAGATGCCCCTCTCCCTAGTTTCTAGTGGGAGAACCTGAGGCGTACCCAGACCAGTTCACATATGTAAACCCCCCAGCGAGTTCTGGTTCTACCCTGGGGTCTCCTCCCAGTTGGGTTTGTCTCAAACACCGCCCTCAGCTTTAATGCAAAAAAGCAGTGACTTCCCTCTAAGCTCCCTCCAGATATTGATGCTCCTCACCCTATCTCTAAGGCTGAGCCCAGCCACTCTACAGAGAAAACTCATTTTAGTTGTCTTTACTTGTTCACAATCTCATTCTTTCAATTGCTACCCAGACCTCATGACCATAGATGCGGGTTGGTATATAGATCAACTTTGTCTTTCAGCTCAGCTCCCTCTTTACCACAACGGATGGATCATCCGCATTACTGGTGTTGTTCCATCTCATGCTCCATTTTACCATCTCCTATGAACAGGTACTCAAGATACTTAAAACCCATTCATTTGGAGTAGCAGGTAACCTCTTAACCCAGAGGGAGCAATCTACCATTTTCCAGCAGAAAACCATGGTTTAGGTGCTGACCGTCATCCTAACTGCTTCACTTCGCACTCGGCTTCAAACCGCTCAAGTGCATGCTGAAGAACCAAACCCAAACCAATGTCCTCTTCACCCCAGCTGTGCCTTAAGATCCCGTCCATGAATATTACAAATTAAATCGGAAACAAACACAACCCTGGCACAGTCCAACACCCACATGTTTGACTTAATGCCAAGAAGATGGACACAGCTCTCCCCCTTATACAGTTACATAATAATTTGGAACTCGGTGTATATTAATACCCACAACAACAACAATGGAGTTTGTCATAAACATCCACTTGAAAACTGACAGAATAAAACAAAACATTCTTGTGTCTTTAAATAACTCATGAGGGAAATTTATTATTTTGGGCAAACACCTCCTTAAAATAGATTTAATAAAAGTTATTTTCACAGAAGTGTAGATATTTAATTTGTGTGAACGCCTCATATATTGAACAGCAGAGACAGATGGAAGTGAAATTGCAGTGTTGTTCCGCAGACAGTGAATAATAGAACTGGTACAACGTTGTGACAGCAGCCACTAGAAAGGATATGAGTACACTGTGTGATTCACAACCAGAAACTGTTGAATGTATGTATGTATGTATGTAACATCTATGATATACTATGGTATCTTAAATAGAAATTCTTTGAACCCACAGTCAGTCAGTAATTGATTGGACCAACATAAGAAGGCTTGCCTGAAGACATCTTCAGTTCAAAAGTGCAGACCGTGCACATTCAATTTCTGCCACTTTTGACAGGTGCAATGAAAACTAGACTTGTAAAACACTCCTATAACAAGCCTGAACAGCTGACCTGTACCGGCATTTGTACCATACATCATGTAAGATAGGACTGAGTGCGGCAAAGAGACGTGGATGGGAAGAGGAGATAAGGAAAGACAAGGCGGGGATATTATGAGCACAAAAAGCGAGAGTGGAAAATGAGAGGGCAGCGAGAAGAAGACAAATATGTGGAAAATGGAGAGTAAAAGATGGTCACCGAACAAACCAGGGGAGAAAAGTGAAGTGTGGCAGGAGAACCCAGCCAAGGCAAAGTGAAAGGACACTGAATGTGGACTGACATTTCATACAGGGAGAATGGAAGCATGAAAGTGTGTAATGATGCCTGTCTGTGTCACCATACAATCTTTCAGAAAGTGTCACCAGCAAGCACTGGCACATATTTTGATATGGCTCTTTCAAGAACAACTGACTGAGTTTGGAATGAAAAAACATTGTCATGGTGGCAAACAGTTGCATTATTATTATATTCCCTTTTTGGTTTAGAATTAATGATCTCAGATATTTTTTCCCTCTCATGTCGACATACACCGATCAGGCATAACATTATGACCACCTGCCTAATATTGTGTTGGTCCCCCTTATGTGGTCAAAAATGCTCTGAACCATTGGACATGGACAAGAGGACCTCTCAGGGTGTCCTGTGGGGTCTGGCACCAGACCACGTTGGCAGTGGATCCTTTGGGTACTCTGGCTTGTGTAGTGGGGCCTCTGTCAATCCAACTTGTTCCACTGCATCCTGTTGATGCTTGATCAGAATGGGGTCTAGCAAGTTTGGAGGGCAAATCAACATCTTGGGCCATTGTCATGTTCCTCAAGATGTTCCTGATTGGTTGATGTTTTTGCCATGTGGTGGGGTGCATTTTCCTGTGGGGGTAGGCCAGTGACATTTGGGATTGCCATTTGCATGAGGGAGTGTGCTTGTTCTGGGAAAATGTTTATTTGGATGTCTAAGTCTCAGAACACCACATAGTACCAATATGATCAATGTTATTCACTTCACCTGTCAGTGGTTATAATGTTATGCCTGATCGGTGTATATCCCAGTTGGGAGATTGTGGGTTAGTTGCCGCTTGTATAATTTTAATACAACAGGCTATGCCATAAATGATTAAAGAGCTGCTAAGGGACGCTATAAAGCATGGCATCAAGGGGTTTATTAACTGCATGTGCTGCAGCTTAAACACAGCAAGGATCTGGTAAATATGAACACATCAAACAACGCTGCTCTTGATGGTGGATAAACAAACTCTTTGCAATGCATCGCATAAAAGCAAGTATTACAGTGCTAGTGTGTAAATAGCAGTGATTTGTTGGTATGATGCTAATGTTAATTGAAATATTATTTGGTCACTGGACACAGAAAGACCCTGGACTCCTACCAAACAAGCTGATTATACTCCATTGAATATGCTGCTGGTATCTACTGTTTTAATCCAAGGGAAGCTACTCTATGGGATAACAATACTAAATAAGGTGGCAAGATGGTCTACATAGTTACACATGTATGTTAATTTTGCTATTTTCAACCCATTTGTTTCTTTTTAGAGGGAGTTGTGTGCATTTAGGGTGATGGTTAAACTGTTGACTAGAGCTTCCAGTTAATCAGAACCTTTTAATTGTCCATCAGTGGCCTATTGTGAATCTAACTGCTTATGAGTGGTTGTCTTTGCTATTAAAGTATAAACAAGTTAGATGGAATAAATTAGTTGTTGCTCAAGAAACAACAATAGCAAGTTAAGAACCCAATTTTTTCCTCTAAATGTTTGTGCATTTTAAAGACTTCATTGAAATGAGTCATTTACAGCTTTAGTCTTTTTGTATTGGTTGTCACACTACATGCTGGAAAACTATAATTGGTGCATGACGAACACAATCAAAACATTACAAGCCCGTTTGCATACTTAAGGTAGTAATTTTATACCAAAGATTCACCTGCCTAAATGGTCAATTTGAATATTGATGACTTGTTGCTGGTAATGGAAAGGAAATGGTCAATTTTACCTGAATGTATTTGTTCCATGTTCACTCATTGTATTCAGTTACTCTGCTCATAGCTTTTTTCCCTTATTTAGTTGCCTACATTGAGAGTGTCAGATAAAGAGAAAAGAGAGGGAGGGAGACTTTGAAAATGCGTTTTACCACCTGTCGTTACAGTAGAATTGAGCCAGAATGCACCTGTTGCCGCAATTGTAACAAATAATTACAGCTTTAGTTGTCGTCTGTCTTTTTTTTTTTTTCAAAACATCTCTTGCTATATCATTTGTTTTCAAAAACACACATCCAAAACACAGAGCGTAATTATACAACTTATAATTTAGCATCAGCAATTAACACACGAGCAACATCAACATTTATTCTCCACACTAGTCATCTTGTTTGTGGCGTCTTTGCAGATTGGCGCGCCTCTGTAATTAGCAATCATAGATTCCCTGCATCTTCCTGCTGGCTGCCATTGTCCCAGCGTAGCCTATAACACACACGCGCACACACACACACACACACGCACACACACGCACACACACACACACCCTAACAGTCATTAATTTGCACAGAGCACTACATAGATGTGTGTTTGCATGTATTTTTGTGTTTCTCATCAGTAATCATTCAATCTTTGTCAATTAGAGCCAGCATGAAAGTGGAGCGAAGCAAGCAGTAGTGAGGGGAGAGAGTGAGGACTCGAGAGGGAGGCAGAGAGTCTTAATAGAGCATTTAATGAAAGTTAATGGTCGGCTTTGTGTTCACCGGGGAATTGGCGAGAGGGTGTCTGAGAATTGTTTAGAGATCAGACCAGGCATTGTGCATTCACGGCCTATTCTCATTATCAGACTCCTCTTAATGACGAATATAAATAATGTATTTCACACTATGGCAAGATATGGGGAAAAGATTGCAATACGATCACTTCACTTGGGAGCCAATTACAGGCAAAGATGAAGTACAGGTCCTGTCTTGAGCTGACAAGGTGTACTGACCGAATAAAACGGATAGCGTAACGCTGCAATTGGATTTAAACACCAGCTCTCCAAAAAAGTTAACTTTTCCGCCGTAGAATAATCCAAAACTCTGATGTTTTCATATCAAAGCCAAAGTGCCTCCGATAAAAAGCTCTATTTGGATGTTAAGATGGGTGTCGTAGGTTTACGCCCATGAAACTTCTTTTGCCGATAACTCAAAGATAATGAACAGTGAAATCGGAGCTATGAGGTCTTTTGTTTACAGGAGATGGACCAAATTATATAAATACCCTTACGCCTCATTAAAACAACGCTCTTTTATCCTACAAAGTGACATTACAAAATAGTTTGTCATGCATACCTGCCCGCCTTTGGTTCGCCATAGAATCCGATAAAGGAGCTGTAAAAGAGATGGATTCTTGTTTATTCTGCAGAGATCTAACATTGTCTGGGCAGAATTATTGATATCCCGGTGGTGAGCGGATTGTTGTGATATTCAAAGCAGACTCCCCATCTTCAATTAGTATCACAGGCCTCCTCAATCTTAAAGTCAATAACGCAAGCTGTTTAAATGGAGAAAAGTACTCTTTGTGCTGTTTAGTATTATTGTGTGACTTAAAATAGTAAAGAAAAAAAATAAATTCTGCAAATTCTGTGTGTGGTGAAGTTTCTTTTCTATCTCTCAGCGTGATGTATTGATCTTCTGATGGTGTGGTCACTTTGGGTCTGCCTGATCGTGCTTTGGATACAAGTGATTCGGTTTTCACAAAGCATTTCAGAGTGCCCCGCAGTACCCCTTCATCTAGCCTTCAGTCTAACCTTCAGAATCGACTCTAAGAAAGCCCCCCTTTTGCTTAGAATAACAATTTGACTTCTGACATTTTCGTTTACTTCTGATGCCATGTTTCCCAGTACCACAATGCTGCTTAGTCAGCAATGTTCTGCTGGGAAACCGAGAAAAGCTCACATTTAGCCACATTTCCAACAAGTGAACAATAGCTGCAAGTTGATTTACTGTAGCAGAGTGTCATCTCAACACTGCTGAAATGGAAGAGATACAAGTCAATGAAATCTCAATATTAGTGAAAAGATGACCATGGTCAGTGCCACCAATTTGCTTAAATTTGATTACTAACCTGAAAGTAGTACAGAGTCTTATTTCTTAATTTTGCTATCATTTGCTTTAAATATTCCTAAACCCTCAACATTTCCAGGTTTACATGAAAATATTACATATTTTCAATGTGTACTTCTGACTTCTGAACACCACTGTGCATACATACACTAATCAGCCACAACATTATGACCACCTGCCTAATATTGTGTTGGTCCCCCTTATGTGGTCAAAAATGCTCTGAACCATTGGGCATGGACAAGAGGACCTCTCAGGGTGTCCTATGGGGTCTGGCACCAGGACGTTGGCAGTGGATCCTTTGGGTACTCTGGGTTGTACTGTGGGGCCTCTGTCAATCAAATTCGTTCCACTGCATCCTGTTGATGCAGTGGAACGAAATCAACATCTTCGGCCATTGTCATGTTCCTCAAGGGAGTGTGCTTGTTCTGGGACAATGTTTATTTGGGTGTTTAAGTAGCATCAACACGGATGTTAAAATCCAAGGTTTTCCAGCAGAACACCACATAGTACCAATATGATCAATGTTATTCACTTCACCTGTCAGTGGTCATAATGTTGTGGCTGATTGGTGTATGTACATGCATATAAAACAAATAGATAACACATACACAGGACTGAAAATATTGCACTTCTAAGAAAATGAACATGTAAGTTAAACAAAACATTTTCTGATCTGTGCTCTTTTTTTTTTGCTAGAGAAAGAACTCGTTGCAAATAGCTGCATTAGGTCCTAAGGTCATCCACCCATCTACCAATGACTCACAGATCAAAATTTTAGATCAGCAAAGCTGGATAATAGAGGTGTTCAAACCACGAAAACACAGAGATATTTCACTTTCAAACCTTGAAAACAATGAAGTATAAATGTTAAGCCAGTATGCTCCTCCGGATGGGGCTGTCAGAGGCTCTCCCGGGCCCCCGTATCCAAGCATCCCAATTCCCCCCATCGGCCCCTGAGAGGTCATTATGGTAGCCGTAGAGATGTGGAGGTGGTGTTCTCTGGTGATGTCTAGGAGGCTGTAATTGGTCCCGTCTTGTGGATCTGTTTGAGCTATTCAGCACCACAGGCATGCATCACTGCTGGGCCAGAGCAGGACACAGTCTCTGACTGGGAGGAAAATGGTTCATCATCATTTTAACCTTCCTACTCTAGAACAGTCCTAAAAAAAAACCATAAGCCTTTTGACAGATAAAGTTTGTATAAACAGCAACTCATTTTGTACATTCAAATATCTTTTTTTTTTTTCCATATTGCTGGTAATTCGACACTCAAAACATTTTTAGAGATGTGAGCAAAGAATAAATTAACATTTCACATCATCCTGTTTTAACTGCCACAACACCAAACGCTATTTTTTTTTCAAAAAAGAAAACAAACACCTCTTTAACCTTTTCTGTCAACAAATATAAAATCATGGTTAATGAGCATCATTTTGATTTTGTGAAATAACAGCTTCCCACTTCATAAATAGGAGCGAAATAATAGATGAGAAGTTTGCGTTGGGTCACTCAGCTGTGTGAGTTTATGTAGCGCAACTTGGATCAGTGCTTGTTGAGACATCGTTGGTATCTTACATGCCGGCTTTGTTCTTCGCAGCTTTTAGATGTTAGAAATCAGAAAACACCCCTAACGATGCTGAAGCCACATTGCATTATTTAAAAAAAATAAAAGAACGAGCTGTAATATATGCTGTGAAACAAAACATCCACAGCCCAAATGAACACAGAAGTCAAAACTTTACCCGAAGAAATCTGTAATTCAAATGAAAGTATTCAACTCCAAACTGAGGACAATGAGAGCCCAGTTCGCCGAGTGGGTGCGTGTATGTGTGCTGCATATTTATAGTCTTTACTTCGCTGAAAGAAAACAAAACTCGCATGACTAATTTTTACAGTGCATCTGGCGCAGCCCTCCCTCCCTTGTCTAGTCTAGTTATGCAGTCAGCCGGTGGAATCTCAAACATTCTGTTGACGTCTGCGGAAATGCGCTGTTTGCTCTTTTGAGATTAACTCCATACCGATAATTTCATATTTGCTAAATGGTTCTTACAGGCCTGATTTCAGGACATCACTCAGTCGGACAGCTAATGAATTCATTGTATTGATTATAAAGCCCGGGAGCCCTGGCTGGGAAATATGAAGTGTCAAGTACTCATTAATTCTAGAGAGGAGTTGGCAAACATCATTGACTCATTCCATTACACAAAGTCCACATATAATTGACCTTGTGGCTCATTGCTTCTCAGTTGAAAGTTCCGTTTTTTAGCAGTGGGAAAAATAAAGGTTTTTCTTCTGGCCTTATCTTTGTAGAAAGATCTCACCCCCTGTGTGAAAGGTTTTGCTTATGTTCATTTTATGCTTACTTAAAGATAAAGCACCGAGTAGGGGTTTTGATGATATGAAAAGCCTGGAGCATTTCAAACTGTGTTTATTCATATGCACTTACATCAAAGGCCTCTTTGTGTTTTTCGTAATTTCACTTGGCATTTTCTGCAGAACTCTACAGAACTGAGGGGCTGAGAAAGAAAAAAAGATAGAGGGGAAAATAATTGGGTTTAAAAGTGGATGGGTATATCCTTTTATGTTGTAATATAAAGAGTCCTTAATTGTACTTGAGCAGTGAGATTTCCCAGAATTCATCTTTATCATCTCTCTGAGGATTCACAAATTCTGCCTCCTTCATGAGTTTGTGCTGCTGAGTATATTCCGCTCTGCTTCCAGGAGAGTACAGTACATGGACGGGCTCATGGAATAAATCTGTCAAGCATCAAATGTCATATCCAATACTCCAGGCTTGATGCCGCGCAGTCTATTCATGTCAGCTGTAAGCTACTTCTTTGAATCATGTAATAGTCAAAACATGTTCATGCCGCCTCTGTAATGACAAGCATTTTGTCAGGGATGTCTCTCAGGAGCACACCTCCCAACATCCACACTGCTTGGCTCCAAAACGTCAGCTCTTTGTCTCTCGGTGACTGTAATGTTTGCTGTCTGCCGCATGGTAGTACACACCTTCACAGGCACAGCAGGAACGCTATGTAACCATAAAAGATTAGCTAATTAATCCAACAGCGACTATAAAACATATTTATTGCCAATTTTGTACAGTATCTGCAAGCTATGACGATTAATTATTCCAGTTCTTCTTCGCTTATTGACTTTCCTCGATGTAGGGTACGGTAAAGGTCATGTTAAAGTGCATGTTAATTAGCAGCAAGTTCTTATACATGAATGTCCATCATAATCAAATGGCTGACTATGGCATCTTACAGTATCTACCCCCCACATGTAATAGTAGTATAGGTTTTCCTGCATTGTTGTACCATACAAATGTATTTTTAAGCGAATTTTAAAGTGCAGCCAAGATGTGAAGATTTATAATGTGACTTTGCACTACAGTCACTACAAGTCTGAATATAAAATGTGAAAACAAAAGGAAAAAAAACAGAGAGTTGGATGGACTAAGACTTTTGAAAATGGTCAAGAAGAAAACCCGAGTAATGTGATTGCACTGTTCTATGTATTTTTGATCAATTCTTGGAATATTGTCTGAATTGGTAATCAAGCCTGGCTTTGAGGCAGATGCATCCAAGCATGCCTAATCATTTTTGACCATGTCAATGAGTGATACTGCAGTATACAATTCTTATGTGACTGTATCCAGCAATGGTCCATTTGAGTGCTTTAAGTATCTATCGATTGACCGACCTTATGGTTTACGGTCGCTATTTATTTTTTACACTGTTGCCATGTTGAGGAACAGCCTTCCATTACATGTACAGTTGGTTAAAATGAGAGGGGCTTATTGTAGTCAGGTCACTTTTTTATGGAATAGGGTCACAGATTTATAATTACATATTTTCCCATCTTTATTGCCATTTCAAAAATTCTAAACAATCTCTGGGATAGCAGCCTTCTACACTGAAAATGTCAAGGTTTTCTAAATATTTGTGTTGTGCACTAAGGCAGCCTTGGTATTTTTTCCCCCCATGAATTTTCCATTTTAATTACTGTGCTGGCCTCCATGCATGCAAATGTGCCACCAAATCAATTCCCCCATCGCTATGTTTAAGGCACACCATGGCTGCATCCTTCACTTTCCAGTGTCCAAGATGATTGTGACTGATTTAAAGAAATACAAACAAAACAGAGTGTTTTTTTTTTTGTCTCCCTATAGCACAATAATAATTACAGGCTACATTTCCAATGGCATTTTTACCTCAGCCAACAAACTGTCCTTATTTTACTTGTAAAGGAAAGTGGTTACTGACTGAAGATGTTTTGAAAATAATAATATTAAATGTCAGGAGTTAATTGTCACAGAAATAATGACTATTGTTCGCAGGCTTTTTTTTTTTTTTTTTCAATTTCTTAGTTGCTCTGTGTGTGTTTCACAGGGGAGCTGTACATCGGTGGCGTGACAAAGAACATGTACAGCAATCTGCCCAAACTGATTGCATCCCGGGACGGGTACCAGGGCTGTTTGGCCTCTGTGGACCTGAACGGGAGACTCCCTGACTTGATCGCAGATGCCCTCCACAGGGTGGGCCAGGTGGAACGAGGCTGCGATGGTGAGTAGTGGAAGTCTATCGCTTACAGGCTTCATGTGTAATTGTAATGCTTGTATTGTAATGATCTCCGCTACAAAGGTAAGGATAAATCCGCAATCATCTCACCTATGAGTCACCAGGAGATATCAAATAGCACTGGTTTGAAGCGTCATCATTCAGTGTGTAATACAGTGTTCTTGTTATAAGTAATATAGTTAGAATTCTACTGCCAACTTTTCAACAATTACTCATCAAGGTTGGCTCAGAATATGGCAGAAATTGTAAGGAAAACAATCTAGGAGCTGAGTATACTCTTCAGAGACAGAATCAAAAAAATCTATTTTTAATCATAGCTGTACTTTTGTCCTTATTCACACCCACACATTGGAGCAGTTTCCTTCTAAGGCCGAATCGCACACACTTGAACTCTGCTTTGAGTAAAATATACCAAGTGCATCTCCATGGTTGTTATTCCCTGATATGCACCAGTAACCACACCCAAATTCTCAGAGCTCTGGGATGTCTTTACAGTCTGTCCTCTGTTATCCTCTCTATTGCCCCATAAAACCTGCATGAGGGAGGCATCTTTCCGCTCTAATGTTATTGTCAGTGTGGCTAATCTCAGCCACATCCCACCCTCACTGGCTTTTGCTTCATCAATCTTGCGGTTGTCGTGTTTTTTACCTCTGCTGCGTGTAGTTCGCCATCGTGTCTCAGGCTGCGTGCTGTTGGGTAGTTAATCGTGAGTGTAACAGTGGATTTTGGCTGTAGCATTTCCCCTTCCACACACCCCACCCTTAACCCCCCTCCACCATGTCTCAATGGCATACTGAGCGTCAGAGAGCACAGACTTGATTTCCCTGAGGGCCACACTGGCCGACTCGATGCAGCACTGATCCAGCCTTTTTTTTTCCTCCCTCTTGTTCCCTAACGCTGCTACTTCTGCCAGCCAGCCTTATTACCTGCCTACAGTTATACACCACAATTACTTGGCTCCAAACACAGTTTAAAACTGCATTAAGCAATCATATCACCTCCCACAGGCAGCCAAATGGATGCTAATATTAGTTAATGATTGGATATGCCAGGGAGTTGAGCAGTAGTAATTGACCAGTTTTGGAAGGGTGGACTCTTTTGACAAATATTAGTATACCTAGTTCCGGAGCTGTTGCAAATCCATGTAATCCCTTTTACATATTACACAAATACATCAAAAATAATTTAGATAAATAAGATGCGATTCAGCTTTATTGTCACTGCATGAAATGCAGTTCTCATATATCCCAGCTTGTTAGAAAGCTGGGGTCAGAGCACAGGGTCGGCCACACTACAACGCCCCAGAAAGGGTTAAGGGCCTTGCTTGGAGGCCATCTCCGGACCAGTAGCCCAAAAGCCTTAACTGCTGAGCTACCACCACCTCCTTTGACTAGTTATCTGTATTATTATAATCAAATTCACAATATACACCGATCAGCCACAGCATTATGACCACTGACAAGTGAAGTGAATAACATTGATCATATTGGTACTATGTGGTGTTCTGCTGGAAAACCTTGGATTGTGGCATCCGTGTTGATGAGACTTAGACACCCAAATAAACATTGTCCCAGAACAAGCACACGCTCTCATGCAAATGGCAATCCCAAATGTCTCTGGCCTACCCCCACAGGAAAATGCACCCCACCACATGGCAAAAACATCAAACAATCAGGAACATCTTGAGGAACATGACAATTGCCCAAGATGTTGATTTGACCTCCAAACTTCCTAGACCCCATTCTGATCAAGCATCAACAGGACGCAGTGGAACAAGTTGGATTGACAGAGGCCCCACTGCACAAGCCAACTTGTTCCACTGCATCCTGTTGATGCTTGATCAGAATGGGGTCTAGGTAGTTTGGA
>OMNN01101692.1:0-10766 GCA_900302755.1 Chromis chromis
TGCACCCTATAGGTCTATGCCATTTACCAGAAAGTAGTCAAGACCCAAATCAATGAACATTTAGGAAATGGAATGAGTTTTTCCTTCATAGGCGTGAGGCAGGTACAGTTGATTATGTTGTTGTTTTACTGCAAGAAAGAAATACCCAAATTCTGTCAGCATGTGTGTGTGTGTGTGTGAGAGAGAGTGCAAGTGAGGCCACGCACACACTTAACTAAGACTGAGGCTGCGTAAGACTGAGTAAACCTGCCTCTGTGATCTTTTCTCCCCTGAGTCATCATCTTGCTTACCTCTCCACAGCCCTGCCGAGTGCCAGGCCCTGGGCTCATCTCTACTCCAGCACACCTGGGGTACGGCCAAAGACGCAGCCTCCACTGCTGCTACAACATCCTCCTTGACCCCAATATAGTGCCCTCGAGAAGCTATCAGTGGACCTGGGGAAGCGGGGTTGCAGCGATAATGGTAGGTGTTCAAATGTCACACCTGCAGGTTTGCTGGGGGCGACTCGGTGAGACATGCAGCTCTTTCAGTCCATTCGTGTCTCCCTCTGTCTTTCTATCAGTGCCTTCTGTGCCTCGTTTTGCCTCACTGTCGCTCTTCCGTGTTTTCTATTTTCTCGCCAGCTTTATTCTTTTAATTGTTTCTTTCACCTTCTATTCGTTCTTTCTCTTTGTCCTGGCCTTGATGTATGCATGTTGCTTCTTGCCAATGACTTAACAACGAGGGAAACTGAATCTTAAGGGTTATTTTAGGAGGCACTTGACCTTCTTAATTTCCTGTTTTCTGGGGATACAATTAGTGAGGAGAGGAATGAAACAACAGCTAAGCACAACAAGAACACCATTCAACCAGCTGCCAGTGCCAAGCTAGATATCAGTGTTTATGTAATTGGAACAGTGCTCCTTTGTAATTGGCTTGCTTTTCTCTGAATATTGCAGGGAAATGGGAAAACTGACTGGAATACAAAGAGAAAGTAATAGGACTGTTCTGAATAATTATCTGTCTGTGTAATGCACACTGGCTCACAAATTTAAATGCTTCTACGTGTATCCATATATGCCAACAAGTCCTCTAGGCAGAGGGACCACACAGGTCATCCCTACCCTCTGATACTATCGATAGGAGTGCACTCACAGCAACAGATGTGCCACAGACAAAGTGTTCACTTTAGGAAAATGAATAAGCAGTGCTTTTATGATGTGACATTGCAATTTGGTTCGGTTAAATTCAGACAAAAACAATTCGGTTCAGTTTAGAGGCAGATCAGAGTTTGGGTACATATAAAATTATTTGATAATGATCATCAATGTTACAATTTGGAAAAGTTATGCTTAAAAGAAACAACGCTGACAGTTTGAAAGGGTAACAAACAGCGTCCTCCTCAGTTGAAATGCAAAGCTTTGTTGACCCATCCATCCAGCCCAACCTCCTCCCCATGGCTCATGGTTCTTTAACAACATGTCCTGATGTCATCCTTTGTCTCGCACAATCACTATTTCGCCTAACAATAAAACATAATAAGGGGTTGTTAAAAGCAGCTTGCACAAATGAGCTTGTCTTGTATGTGCGCTCAAAAACAAACAGTCCTGCATTTGGATGCTTATGGCGTACAAAGCTGTGGGGAAAGCTTAGATTACATATAGTATAAAGGCAGACATAAATGGGTCACAGAACAGTTGAAATGTGTAGAAATAAACAACACCACCTGAAGTTCTTTCCTTGTGTGTACCAGATGCCTCGGCTCACCTCCTGTGCTTCATCCTGGCTCTCCATAGATGAAAGGAGCTGCTGACTCCTTTGGCATGCATTAGCATTCAGACACCCACCTTCCACCTTATCTGCTGTCAAAACAGCCACCTCTAACTTTCACAGAGAAACACTTTGACCACACATCAATGACAAGCCTTCTTATCATTGGCCTAAACAAGCTCGGTCTGCGTCAAAATCACGGACAGCGGGAGCTGGGGAAAAAAAGGGAATGTGGAATCTGCCTCTGCAGAGAGAACCAGACAGACTCGCACAGACAGAGAGAGCAGCGAGCGTGTCTGACATTTCTCGCGCTGGTATTTTGCTGTGTGAGACCTAGAGGGAGTGGAATTGGAGAAGCCTCCCCTCCTCCTCCATGCATCCACACATTTCTGTCTAACATTTGTTTGGGGCATCTTTGCAAAGATTCGCCCGGACCAATAAAGCACACAGGAAGGGGGGTGAGTGCTTGTCATAGAGTGGCTCAGAATCACAGACCAAGCGAAAGAGAGCGAGAGACAGAATAAGATAAAGAGACAGCACAAGTGACGGCAGAACAATTTCAAGGGTCTAGGGGCTTGTCACGATGTCGCACACATCTTGTGTCACAGCAGGGGGCAAAACCAGGGCTGTAAAATTTGCATGTCTGCCATTTGTTGACGGTATATTGTGTTGGGGAAAAGTCAGAGGAGCGGTTTTGACAATGTGTTACTACAACATACCTTATAATGTAACACAGTGCTTTTATGCTGTTTTTGCAATGTGCCTTTTGTACGATTTTGAAATGTTTTGCTCTCACCAAAATGCAGCCCTGTTTAAGTGACATTCACTGATGACTGTTTCAAAAACCTACAAAATACTGCTCCAGCAAATAGTATTGCACCTCCATGAGCTTAAGAAACTTACTGGATTGATGGTGTGCAGAATGCAGGGGCCAGGTTTCAGCAACACTGGATGCTGCCAGCTATTCGTTAAAAAAAAAAATGTTAAAAGGCACATATTTAAAGTTCCCCACCATCGGTTTGCGACACAGACTTTATGTTAATTTGTAGACCAAAAGCCCCCTATGAATCCTGACAGATTGCGCTACCACAGAAAATGTAGTCAGTTCCAGCCATGATCCCCTTGCTTAATTGCAGCAACTATAAACCGTATAGTGCTGTATCTGCATCTAAAGTATAATCTGGTTAGAGAGGAGATGCTAAAACAACACATTTGTGCCTGTTCATGGAGGCTGGACAACAAATCTGAGAGGACAACAAAGGTTTCAGGTTACAGTCCAAATTGAATAAATGTGTAATTGCCTTGGATGCAGTAAGGGCTCCTAAAATACATCAGCTGACAACAAGCTCACTAAATAAAGCCAATAAAAAAAACATGAATGCAGATCTTATGCTGATGACCCTGCGCTTGATGAAAGAGTGTTTTGATAGCTTTATTTCTGTTGATGCATAGCTGTCTAATTCTATCATCTCAGCAAAATTTTGACAGTGATCAATGGGTACGACATGAAATTGCCCCAACTTATAAACCTTTGCCTCCCTCGTTTTCGTTTTTACCCTCCCTTCCTCTCTGCCTCTATATGTGTTGTATCAGCAGAGTAAATATGCCAGCGGTGATTGAGAGTTTAAAGGTCATCTACAGTCTTTGCTGAGGCAGGTGGGGGTCTGAGGGCTAAATGTCACTCTCAGTCTGAGCAGTGTAGTCCAGGGCCAGAGGGGAGGTCACAAGGTCTGATGAAAACAAATCCATCACTTTGCTGCCCAGGTAACAGGGCCAGAAAGCTGAAGGGCTACAGGGGCGCAGGGGAGCTTTAGGTTACAGAGGCAGAGGGAGGGATGGATGGGAATGAAAAGGGGCTTGTGTGCATTTGTGTAATAATAATAATAAGAAGAAGAAGAAGAAGAAGAACAAGAAAAAGAAAAATAAGTAAGGCTGAACTGGCTAAAGAAGACAGCAGGCTGACATTGGTTTAAAGTCAGGGATAAAGAGGAATGGAGAGTATCACAGACTTTTTTAACTTGTGATCATAGCTTTTTTGTGATCTACAATTTGAAAAAAACAACAACAACAACAACAAGAAAAACACTGTGATTCAAGCACACACTGTTGTAGTTGTGTAGAAAAATGTATCTATGTCTGTCAGAGATCTGAAGAGAATGGCACATATTCAGACAAACTTTGCTTTTACAGACAATGTGTCAAGGTCTTTTGTAATCCTTCGGGATACAGAGTTTCTTTTTTTTTCTTTCTTGGTGCCTCAGATTTCTTACTATATAAAATAGATTCAGTACTGAAATAATTTTTTTCATGTAGTTTTTTGACACAGCCTGGGCTATTTGAATATTTTATATACATATACATATATATATACACATCATTTACTGCTGCACTTGCCATAGTGGAAAAAATGACTTTATGCCAGTGCAATGCAATTCTTCTAGTGATTATATGTAGAAGAAGTTTATTTAGATGTTCTTACGCATGCTGCTAAACTCTTTTCAGTCTTTTAAATTCTGGCAGTTGTAAATAGTAAATGAAAAGAATTTATACACATTGAGCAATAGCTGCACCTCTATAGGTTGTGTAGGCTACTAGCTGTGACCTTGCTGGAGGAGGCCGTTGAACTTCCCTATAGTGATCATCGAGGTATCACATTATCTTTATTACGAAATATGAGTCATTCAATTTACATCTCTTTGACCGTTCTACCACCTCTCTTGATACTCTCTGCATATTGCTAGATGAAGTAGAAATGCCTTTTATTCATTCATCCATTAGCTGTAACACATATTCATATTAGAGGGTTGGAGGGAGATGGGCTTTCAGTTAACCTAAACAGCATGTCTTTGGACTATGAGGGGAAGCTGTAGAGACCCACACAAGTCTACTACAGGCTCAGTGGTGCGATTAAAGTTCAGAGACTGTTGGTGTAGCATGTGCCCTGTGCATGTCATGGTCACGTATGGAATATGTACAAACAGAGTCAGGAGACAACATGTTATCAGCAATGTGACCTGTGTTATACACCAATTTGTGACGAAGGGCAGGTGCACATTTGCAATTTCTCCATGGACCACCTCAAGCTGGAACAGAGAAGAAAATATCACATTATGCACCAGCAACCCAAAAATGAGGCATCTTTCATGTCGAGGATTATCACTGGTAACAAGAGGTGGGTCTGTGGCTACCGCCAATAAAATAAAGCAGCAGTTTTTGCAATGAAAGAGCTTCCAAGACCAAGGAAAGCGTGTCAGGTGCACACCAGGAGCATGGTCATTGTTTTCTTTCTACATTTACGTTTGGTACATTGGTAACCCATCCCCCAGAGTAGGACTGTTAAGGCAAAGTTCTACTGTACAGACCTGAGGTGTCTGAAGGAGAATATTTGGCGCAAATTACCTGAACTGTTGTGTAGTGGCATGTGTATGCTCCAACTACACTGCGTGATGATTACACACAAGTTTTTTGGCCACAGCAACATCGTCACTCCCAACCTGCACAACTCACTAGATTTGGTTCACTGTGACTTCTTCCTCTTCCCAAAAATGGAATTTGAGATGAATGATTGCTGTTTTGACACAGTGGAGGAGATTCAATGCTCATTGCAGATGGTGCTCGATAACAGGATGTCCAGGAAGTGCTACAAGTGTTGCAGGAGGGCTTGGAGCAGTGTATTGCTGCACAAGGTGACTACTTTGACGAGAAGAGTGGCCAAATTTAAATCAGTAACAGATATTTATAGGCACAGTTTCTGATCTTTTTTGATTGCACCTCATATAATATTCTACCAGTCATGGAATTAGTTTGCTGGCATTTGTTCTTGCCTCATATTTGTGGATACTTTACGCCAGTACATTAAGCATATTGGAGGACAAGGCAGAAGCTTTATAAGAGGCATTATACCTTTTTAAAGACAGAAAAATAATTTAATCCAATCTTGGTTGGAGGCCTACATTTGCACTTTCAAGCACAGCAACACCCACCATCAAGTGCTTAGTCACTCTGAGGAGTTTCAGCTTCATTCTGATATCTGATTGGACAGGAGTGCTGACTCCATCAAGTCCCAAGAAGTTCAGCCAGACAGTGTAATTGCTAATCGTTCAAGCTTGAGACACACCTAACAAGGCGTGCTGGGCCTCTCGCCTTGAGTACATGCCACTCTCTGTGGCTCTTTGACTATAGTGAAAGCGATAGGCTGTCCCCTGAGACCAGAATAATGTACATCTTGCTGCAGCTTCTAATGGGCTAATGGGGTGAGTGTGGAAAAGAATGGAGAACAGCCTCCACTCGTGACTGCTGCAGACACAGAAAAACCCAGAGAAACTGAGGTGGTGATGGCAAAACAGTCGGAACTAAACGCAAGAAAATTTGAGAAAGAGGGGAAAACATGGAATAAGAGAGAAGGACAGTGTGAGCCAGATGAATTGACAAGGGCAAGAAAAAGGGAAAAGGAAGTGAGATGTGCAGCAGTATTAGAGATACTATGGTAGTAGTAAGAGGGATAAGGAAAAAGAAAGGGCGGGAGATAGAGAAGCGAAACAGTAATTATAAAGATAGAAAACGGGTGAGGCAGATACAGAGGGAAAGAAAGATGGTGAAAGGAAGCAAGATACGGTGTTGGGGGAGAGAGAAACTGTTAAAGCACTAAGAGGTTGAGCGGAAAAGCAATTTAGAGCTCTAATCAGATTGCTATTGAATGTGCAGGAATTAGACTTTGGCCCCAAAGCCGTCTTGGCAGCAACCAGAGACGCTCAGCATCCAACACCCAAGTACAGTTGGACCTTTGTCAGCCAGACAACTCCATGGCAAAACACCCCAGAAACCAGTCCTATGTGTGTGTGTGTGTATTTGTGCAAGTATGTGAATTTGGGGGAGTACGTGTGGGATTGCCATGTGAATCAATGTCCTTTCTGTGTGTGTGCGTGCGTGTATGCCACTTTGTATTGTATTTGTGTGCGTGCTGTGAAATGAGAATGCTGCTGGGGAGATTAGTGAATTATATAAATGAGTTTAGCATATTTGTAACGCTTGTGCAGAAAAAGAGATAAGATGCTAGCTCTTGAGCACATTGTTTTTTTTTAAATATGCAGTCAAAAGCTACTGTAACATAGAATTCAATTTATTCATCGCTCAGTGTTATTAATATTGCAAAAGGAAATCAAGGAAAAGAAATATCAGCGAATGAAAAGCTTGCAATGCTGCATTATGCATTTTGCGGCTATACTTTAAATAAACAATTACATTACTTTAAAGCTCCTCTTGATGCATGGTTCAGTAGATATAGAAAAGCATTAAGGAATCTGGCTCATTTGCTTGTTTTCACACTTGTCATTTTACTGTCCCGGTAGCCGGTGGTGTGATTATTTTGCTGGGTCTGTGTTTTCCGATGGCCACACAATTTCTAGGCTGACAGCCCTTCCCATCATGTCCTATCTGTCTGAACCCCCAGTCCAGGACAGGCCGCTTCGCAAAGGGAATTATTTCCGACACAATCCACTGTCAGGGCAAATTGGTGCAGTGGGCTGAACTTGAGCATCATGGGTGGTGGAGAAGGAGAAAGTATAATGAGGGAAGAGACACAGAGAGAAAAGACGGGCAAAGAGAGATCGACAGGGAGGATGGCGGGGCGGTAGAAAGTTGGGAAACGGGGGGAGGCAGCTGGAGGTAAATAAGGAGATACAGATATAAAGGGGAAAATCGAGAAAAAAAAAGATAGGAGTGGCAGTGGAGAGGCAGATGGATAGATGGGAAGCTAAAAAATAAAAAATTCAACTTAACAAAAGTGTGAAAACAAATGACAAATAACCACAAGTGCATCTGCAGCTTCGTCGATTCTTGTTAGCAGGATCAACTTGTTAGTCCTAAATCAGTGCAGACAGTTGGAGATGCTGCCTCTCAGCTACTCTCTACTTTCTTTCCACGCTACTACTGATAAAGTGACAATCTTTTATGCTATTGTGCTATTGTGTATAGGTGCTTGTGTGTGCGGAGGAGTGGATGGTGTGGAATGAAGAGGCGGTGTGCCATTCCTCAGCATGTGAGGGAATGTGGAAACAGAAATATATCCAGCCGATGAGCTCTACAGTACACTCGCTCTCTCTGTGAGTCTCCGTCTCTCTTCTTCCTCTCTTTCTCTGTGGTCTCGCTCTCTCTCTAACTTCTTCTATCTGTGTGTAACCTGACTACTTTGATGTGCGTGAGACTCTGAGGGAAAAAAAACTTCAGCTCCTTCCAAAGGCCCCAAACAGAGGAAGAAACGTTTGAAGAGAGAAGGCAAACTAATGATGTGTGGGTGGGTGGAAAGCAGAGATCCTGGCTATAAAAGCTAAATGATTTTTATTCTGTAATACAAACCCAATGAAAACCGTGATATCAATGTGCTGCTCATCTGAAGCGTGTTTTTATTTAACAAAATGATTGACGTTCAGAATGTCTACATGTAACCGAAAATGCCCCATCATGTATGCGTAGCCCTCCTCACGTACACAACCTGTCACACCAAGACATAGAAAGAGAAACCTGATTCGCCGCGTATAGACACTACGAAAAGAGACTACATTTGAATGTTTCAGCACCACAGAGAGAGACTGTTTGAATATTTCAGCACCACGGAGAAAGTCAGAAAGAGAGATAAAGGAGCTGT
The DNA here is from genome assembly GCA_900302755.1 of Chromis chromis. Lineage (NCBI taxonomy): Eukaryota > Metazoa > Chordata > Actinopteri > Pomacentridae > Chromis > Chromis chromis. Next base: position 8,393 of record OMNN01101692.1, read on the forward strand.
GCCCCAATTCCAAAGTAATTTCAAATGGGGTTTAAAGTATGCAGTGAATTCACGCTGGTAAACAATGACGATGTGGTGTCAGTGATGTCATCGAACATAACCCACTTCCCAGCAGGCTCTGATGAGTCCCACTTCGAGATTTGAAAAAGTCTGAAACTAAGATAAAACCTCAACTGACTTTACAAAATGTGCTGCCATTTATACTTGAAAAAAATCCAAAAGGTGGTAACTTGTTTAGATTTGAATGGTAGGGTGACAAGGTTATAGAATTTGAAAAAGGAGTGGATTGACTTCAAAGCCCTTTCCTATTACGCTCTCTGTAAAATAGACTGCTGGTTGAGTGTCTGTAGCTTTAAATACAGCTGCGCTGCTGCTGTCCACGCAGTCTTCAGGAAGAAGACTCTCTCTGCATCCGTGATTAACAGCACAGTGCAAAAAAGCTGATCACAGGCAGCTGACACAGATGTGAATGAATGTTTCAAACTGGTCTTAAACTTCCATCTCTGAGTTTCCTTCTGACTTACAGTTGTAACAGAACTCTGACCTGTGGGCCTACGCTGGCCACAGTAGCACTGAACAGTAAGGATTTTTCAACTGGTGTCATTGCCATCAATGACAAAAGTAATGCAGTGGACTTTCAATTCCTCAGATGCTTGGAGTGCATGAAGACACTTGAGTTCACTCTTGCAGCCAACAGCAGAGCATTTCCTGTACTTTGCTCATGGCTGAGACACTTTAGAGTTAGCAGAAGCAGCTCTAGGGAGTAAACAAACCTGGTGGACTGCGAGAAGCTTCTTCTTCTGTATGAATACTTATTGCCTCATTTCAAATACAGTAGAGTGTAATACAAAGCCAGCACAATAAAGACATGACATTAGTTGTGTTTCCATATAATTCTCAAGTGAATTTGAACTAAACTGCTGAAATATCTTAATATACGCATGGCTGTAATAAAAAGGGTAAAAGAAGCCTGAAACAAATCACTTCTTTGCCAACCACCAAAAAAAACACAGAGGAAGATAAAGAAGCAAACAAAACTTTGCCCATTAAGAGAAAAATGGAGCAAAGTCTCCAGGAAGTTTTTTCAATTAGACAATAGTTTTCTCATATCAGCTGGTATTGGCCATGTTTCATCTTGTCCAGAGCAGAACAAGCAGAAAGAGCCGATCAGCCATGTGAGTTAAATGTTCACTATGTCAGAACTTATTCAGTAAAGTTATTTCCCTCACCAATCATGCATATTAACTTTTTTTTTTTTTTTTTTTTAAGTCAAAAACCACCTCAAGCAAGTGTAATTTTTCTGTTTCCATTAACCTTCTCTAATGCAGTGCTATGGAAACATGGCTGCTATTCTAATAACAATATAGTCTTTCAGGGAATGTCACTAATTAAAAAGAAAATTAGAAACCTCTCCTGGAATTTATTCTTACTGTTAATACTGACCATAGCCGTATGTTAAGTCCACCATAACAATCAAGGATATTCATTCATCTAGTGACTCAATGAGACATTGTCTTTTTTATAGGCACTTCAGTCTTGCTGCTCTCTGCTATGACTCAGAAATACATAAACAAGGAAGATGGTGAGGATCAGTCTCTCTGAATGCATTCTCCTCAGTTGACTGGTCTCTAAATCTTTTCCTTCCAGTGCAGCATTCAAATCTGTCCCTCTGAAATACACAAGACAGCGGTAAATTGGCAACTATTATATTTTGCCAGGCTGCATATGTCTGAGTTTATTATGTCTTCATCCTGGGACAGGTTAAGGTGTTTGTCCCTCTGGGGAGTGAGTGCTCTTTCCTGCTGTTTGGGTCAGCTTAGTATTTTCTGTCATCATCCTGTCCTCTTTGCCTCAGTGGAAATCTGCACCATCCTAGAGAGCGCTGATAATAATCTGCATCCCTGTCGATCATCATGGGACTCTGAGACCTACAAACCCATCCTAGTAAATCACCTTGGCAGCTCACCATGGTTACTTACTCCAGGAACCAGCCCCGTCCTGAAAGAGGCTGAAATCCACTGACGTTCCAGTCGCCTTAGATCCAAAACCATGACATACAGAGCATAACAGAACTTTTTCTGTGTGTTTCTTTTCTTTAGTAAAGAAAATTCATCAAAGAAACCGGTATTGTTGAAGAAAACACCAAAAAACACAATAGAAACCTTTGATATATATTAGATAATGTCTCAAACATTAAAATTCCACATGTTACATTTTTTTTTAAAGTTAAGAACTGCAGCTGTGATCAAGGAGAGACTATGGGAACCTGGCTTCATCATCATCTATTTATGTTAGTGTATCCTTGTTTCAAAGTTAATACTAGAGATGAAAAGGAACTATGTTACTTCCCCTAGGTGTAAAAAAAAAAAAAAAC
>OMNN01101692.1:10786-32286 GCA_900302755.1 Chromis chromis
ATATTACTGTCTGCATTTGTGAGACTTTTTAACATCCTTCCAGCTGTTTGTTTGTTTTTTAATTTAAATTCCATATACATTCATACCTTCATCTGATTGCCACATTACTTGCAGGTTCAGACTTTATGTGGAATAAAGCAATCTAAAATGATGCCAATAGCTATTTTTCTTTGTTTTCCTTCTTTCTCTTAATTTCTTTTATTTTTTTAATTCACTGATCCGAAAGCATCACAAATCCCTTTAACTGGGATTATAAGATTGTCACCAGGCATTGTAACTGTTCTCTACTCTTCTTCACAATGAGACACTTGAATCCATGTGATAATGCATTTATACTGATACATATATTACTTTATTTCTTTATGTCATTAGCGGCTAAAATAAGCCATCCATTTACTGAGGTAATGCTATTTGCATTTAAGATTTCCATTATTTCTCCCACTGCTGGTGAAAGCACATGCAGTCGGTCAATACGGGCAGATAGTAAGTCACACTTGACTCTTTAGATGTAGCTCCTCGTGACATTTTTTCACTGTTTAATGTGTTGTCATCATCAATATAGTGACTCCGACAAATTCCCGTAAAGCAGGGCAGGGAAAGGATATATAAACTCATTCATCTACATTCTAATCCAGCAAACAGTGGGCTTCAAACGCACTCTTCCGTGTGTTAAGTGCGAAGCAAACACATTTCAGGACATGCTATATATCAAATTAAACCTCAAAGCCTCTAACAGCCTTTCAAGTCCATGTCTTTGCCGTTTTATAATTCTGACTATGTGATAAAGAGAAGTTGAAATAGAAAGGGCTTTACTGCTATGTGAGTGAAAGAGGACGTGACTGGCTTTGGCCCCGCAGGAACATAATGTGAGACTAACGTGTTAATCAGCAGGGTAAGGAACACGGTGACTGCTTTTACATGAAATTTCTCATTTGTCCCTCTGTGTCCATACATTTTTTAATAGGTCATTGTTTCGTTTAACCTTTCCCACGACCGTGACGACGCCCACCCAGTTGGCATTTATGATACAATCTGCTTTACCTGGTGTTGTACCCTAAAGGTTAGACAGGTGGTTACGTCCAAAGGTGCTCTTGAGCACGGCACACGGCCTCCGATAGCTCCGGTAAAGCTGCTCAGTAGTGAGTTGTTGTTCTGAAAAACTCCCCGAGGTGGTGATATGAATATAAATTGTGTTGCTATAAAGAGCGTGCTTGAGGAGGAAAATTAAGATTAATTTCCTGGATAAATGAAGGTTGCTGATTATAAAAAGGACAACAACCTCACTCAGTCTTCACTTTTCTGGAGAGAGGATTCACCCTGCAGTCACAAAGGCTATCAGTGGCATTTTGCTCAAAAGAAATTCAAACTTGCTCGCTCTCTCTGTCTCGCTCCTCTTCACTGAGAGCAGCTTCTAATTAATTAATAGCATGCGACTGTAAAATTGCTTCCGCCCAGAGTTTTCTATTATGTGCAGAGCCAAGTCTCTGTAGCAATTATATTTTCTGTGGTATTGTCAATGGAACGATTGGGCATTAGCTACATAGTTATTACAATATCTACTGTCTTTTATGTATATTAACATTTGCAATATATCTTCAGAAATGTCATATTGCGCATTAAGAGATTATGTGTGTGCACATGTATATGCATGAAACAGTGTTTATTTACTGCATATGCAAATGTGAGTTAGTGCAGCTGAGAATGTCACATTGAATTGATTATTGATTATTATATTATTGCCTCATATAGTCAACATGTACATATCCAGCAGTCATGGAGTAGCATTAAGCTTCATACGGAGAAGTCATTTTACCCATTTGATTAATGCAGGTCCATGTTGACTTTTCTTTTAGCTCTGCTCTGGTCTCTACCAACTCATGTGTGCAATAACCAGCTCTTAAGCGACTAAATGCTCCAAGTAGCCACTAACTTTGCTTCTCTGTGACTTTAATGCTACAATATTTTAGTGTGCAGTGAGTTTATTAGAGCTGTGATGCTGTAACAGAGCTGCAGGACAAAACAATGAGCTGAAAGACACTTAAAAGCTCCGTATAGCTGAGAGGGGGATTGCATAGTCAGGCAATTATTCTTTGTGCTTTCTCTTTGTATTACACATATCACTTCACGCTGTTAATATGAAAGTTAAATATCAAAAACCAAAAAAGTAAGAGGGTTTTGTGAAAACGGCTGAGGCTTCACTTTGAAATCTCTTTGGTCTGAAATTGTTGTAAAGTCACTCGCTAAATGTGGTTCTTTTTCAGCCTGCTTAATGACATTGCATTTCTTGGTTCCTTTGTGGTGGTTGTAGGTTGATATGTGGCAATAAAGACATCAGACTGCGTTTTGTGATTCATATTATATGTACTGATAAACATTTAGTGTTGATAAACAGGGGAGTAAATTGATTCAGTTATAGCCAAATTGAGCACTGGTGCATTTAAATTCCTATGGCACTCGTTTTTTTTTAATGTTATATTGCCACAAAAAAAATTGAATGGGACCAAAAAAGAATCATATTATTGTGTCATACTACATAATGCTACACAGTTGCTTAAAATATTGCTGGACTGCTGTGTTATACACCTCCTAGCTTTCTACTCAGTTTTTTTTTTTTTCCTGACTATACCTGTCAGTGTGATGTCTGCACCAAGAGCAGTGTGCTGGAGGTGCTGATTATTATTTTTTTGTAATTTAAACTGACCTTCATCCAGGCAAAATTATCTCCTAAATGCATATGACAAGCTCTGTGATGGGTGTTAGTTAGTAGTCATATTGCTTTTTTTAGTGCTCAGTTTTGTATAAGGCTGAATCAGTATCTCTGTGATCAATGATTGATGTTACAGGGCTGACAGCCACAAGCTGCTCTGTGATCTCTTTTAATCAGACCGTGCATTACAATCGGGGGAAAGGAAAAGGAAAGGAAAGGAAAGAGTTCATGGTGTGCATTCTTTACTCAGATACTCAGATGCCATATGTATGAATAGCCCTGAGTGGTAAATACCATTCAACAAAGTCAATGTGAAACGATGAGACTTGAAGGATAAACCTGTAAATAGCCTCCAAAGCCTGGCAGAGTGCACCATTGTCAGAACTTGAGATGCTGCTGTCACTTTTTTTTTTTCTTGAATCATGGCAACGGGACGACAGCGTGGTTAAACAGCACTTAAAGTGTCAGCCCAATTTTAAGTCTAACTATTTTTTACCAAGTGTTGACAGGTAGACTCTCCCCTAAGAGAGTTCTCTGGTCAAAACGGTCCAGTAATTGCACAAAATCTCTCTGTCAAGTCTTTTGTCGGCACTAGACTGTGGACTAACATTCATCACATGTGATCATCCAGTCACTCATTGGAGTCACTGCTTAACCACTTATGTACACGTTGGTTTATCCAGTGGTGGGAGCTGCTTGTGTAAATGTGTGATTTTATGCAAATCATGTTCACATGAAGTTCATAAATTGAACCGAACTCTTATATAATCACCCAATAGACAGGTGAGGACACCTTGCTTGACAATATAAAACCCACAATATTAACTCTTCAATTCACGAGACAAGCAGTGAAATAAATTGCCCACTTAATCACATGCAAATTTCATGTGACGAAATATGTTGAGTAAAACTGAGTCATACAAGCACAGTCAGGGAACATAACAACATCCCATTTGACCCCTTAACAATTGACTTAACACAGCGTGTGTGTTTCAGGATGAAGAATTACACTATTTCTACAGCACTGTCCAATCCAATATCCACTCTCCATCCAATATCTGTCTCATTCCCAGAATCTCTCCTTCCCTACCGAGCACCTCGCAATCGATTATACAAAACTGCAGGTCAAAACAGTTCACTGAATTAATGAGAGCAAAACTGTCTTTCCTGCTCAGGTAAATAATTGAAAGACCTGATAGGGCTTGGATAACGTAATGTTTATTGTAGCATTTTGCAAACATATGGCTTTGCTTGGAGATGGAAAAATTAATGTCATGATTCCATGTTCGACATTAATTGTGCATTGTCGGAGAAAAAACGAGTTCTTTACTGGTGTGTAGATTTTTTTATCAACACAATAAAGGCAGTTTCTGGGATTCAAAGGCATCTGCAGCTTTCCTGACACTTGATTTATCATCTGTCAGCTGGAAATCCTGCCGCTGACCTCCTGCAGCAGATATTTTATATTGGGCCAAGGATTTGTTAACTCTGAATATGATTCCACTTTGTAGTGCTTTTATGAAACCATCAGATGCTGTCTCTTCTCATTCATTTTTAATATAAACTAAATACTTTAATATAGAGTTTCAATACCATCACACACTCTTATTATCAATGAGAGAGGTTGTTTCTAGCGAGCATTGTGTAATGACAAATAGCTGAAGTAAGGATTTAGGCTAAAATAAAAATCCTAAGTAACAATTATGTGATTAAAAATGTATAAAAGCAAAATAATCGTTCAAACAGTGCACTTACTTACACGCCAGGCAATCTTCTTTCTGTTCATTTTGATCCTGGGCCCCCAAGCTTGGGCGCTGCAAAATCAGGATGAAACACCCGTGCCATATATCTTTTTTCCACTGTATGCTATGCAGCTCGTGGTCCCCAGAGCACGCTGAGACACACAAATTGAATTCAATAGAGAATTCCATTTGGGACCAGACATTTCCTGAAGCCATCAGCACTGGCATCATAACGTACAAAAGACACCCAGTACGTTTCAGCCAGAACAATCACGACTTCAAAGGCCCCCACCCTGAAAGTGACTGTGAAAAATCATTTTCAGGCAAACCTTGGGGTCATTTTTTTTTTCTCTGAGAGGTTCCACACTGAAGAGTTTCTTTTGGATGCTTTCAGTCTGCCTTAAAATGAACAGTGGTGAAAACAAGACTCATCATTTGCTCTTTCATCTTGCCTCCTCACTGAGTCCCACCGGATCTCTGATCATGTGCTGTACCCTTTGACAATGAGAAGGGGAGAAACATTTCAAATCTCAGTGAAGCCCCGGAGGGCAGTGTGATGTTGAAGTTGTAATTTTACAAACTTGGTGAGTCTCTCTTCTGTAAATCTTGGAGTTTCAGATGAGATGTCACAGTTGTAAAGGTCACGTCAGTCTGGTAACCTGACAGATGCCATTTGCCAGCAACTCCCTGGGTTGCACCCTCGGGCTGAAAACTTTTTTCATTATCAATTAATTTGCAGATTTTTGTTTAACCGTTTTGTGTGAAGTGATTTTGCACAGACCGAGTTCCCAATTTTAAATAACTTGCTACATCGGACCAGTCCAATGTACAAAGACGTATCAAATTATTACATTCGAAGGGTTCAGTGTCTTGATCAAGAACACTTTAACATAAGGAAAGGAGAAGCTGGAGATCAATCCATGAACCATCTACCTACCAAGCCAGGGCCGCCCCATTTAGATGTCAATTAAACAGAAAATAAAAAATGGATAAAGTGTACTGTGATTATTATGTAACGTTGCATTTCTGTGTTTGTGTCTCTGCCTTTGTTCATTGTACATGTGAATCCATGTGTGTCTGATCATCTGCATGTGTGAGTATGTGTGTGTGTTTGCATACAGTATGTGTGCCATCTCTGCTGCCAATGTGAGCGGCGGAGTCTCCAGAGGCGCTGCCAGCCAATAGCTTCCCTGTCAGAGCGCTGCCTTATCTGATGATCCATGAGCGTGTGAAGCAGCAGTGAAAGCCAGCCCATAGAGGGAAAATATCTCTTGATAATACCAGATCAGATCCCCTCTTTCATAACACATGACCTTACAATTTATGGTGCATATAATGCTGGTGATGCATGGGGAGGAAAACTTCCTGGTGAGACAGAGATTGTAGGCTGACTTGGGTGGATGTTTGTATCAGCCGGAAAGAGGAAAAAACTACAGGGTAGAAATGAATGAGTAATTCTCTCCCCCACCGGTGAGGTGCCTTTGAGAAACACTTTTAACTTATACAGTAACTGCCTCAGTGGAGTTTCTGAGATGCAAATGTCACAACACTGTTTGTTCCCAAGAGCTAATACAACAAGGCAATCCAGAGAAAGTTTGTTTCTTGGTTAATAAGGGATGCAAGTTTTTCTGATGGTATAAACAACACATTTTTTAGGTTTGGAATTAATTCCCCATCTTGTCAAGAACATTGAGGATCTGTGGCGTTAAACATGTGAAATTGATATGTTGCACAGGTTCCAGGTAGTAACTGATTTATGTCCGAGTTCCTCACCCTATCTCTAGGGCTGGGCTCGGCCTTACAGATAGGATGAGGAGCTCGGACATCCAGTGGGACCTCAGAGTAGAGTCGCTGATCCTTCTCATCAAAATGAACCACTTAAGGTGGTTTAGGCATCTAATTAGGACGTCCCTGGGTGACTTGCTTTGGAGGTTTTCCAGGCACATCCATCTAGGATGAGACTCTGGAACTGACCCAGAACTTGCTCTAGAGCTTTTATATCTGTTCTGGCCCAAGAATGCCTCAGGATCCCCTAGGAGGAACTCAAAAATGATGGATGGATGGACTTTTTTCTAAATCATTAGCATCTCTAGCTAAACTGCAACATCCCATCATGCACTTTAAGCAGCATTGCTGTAGGTGAGTGTCCATAATTTGTTGGACATGACAGTTTGCTGAACATTTGATTAATTCACAGAATGACAGCAGGTCAAGTAAACTACACAGCCCTGTAAAAACATCCAAAATAATAAATCTATCTTGGAAACAACAATGACCTGAAACTATTCCTTCAATATAAAATTAGCATTAGACAAAATCATAAAAGACCAAGACCAGATGGATCAGATAAAACCATTCATCTACACATGACTAAAATATCTAATAATAACAAATACATTATTAGATGACAATTTTAATTAGGATTAATAGTACTAGCAACAATTATCAAAAGTAGTCTTTTCTTATATCTTATCTTTTGGTAAGAAATTACAAAAGGCATTTTAAGTGCATATCTTGTAGCTATTTTGAATCTAATTTTTTCACAGTTCCAATTTTATTCTTTCACTAAAAAGACCACTGAAATGTGTGACCAATATGTTCAACTGAGTAGGCTTCAGTTGTTACCATGTGTTCACAGCATTAAGGCTTTACAAGCAGCAGCAAGTGATTTACAGACCCTTTTTTCTGAGCCAGATTTTTCCTCTTGGGCAACATACAAGCTGCAGTACCTTTTTGGTTGAGGTTATTGAGGCTGCACGCAGCTTGTAAAGAAGCCTGGGGACATTACTCAGAGCTGAAATAAAGTCCCCCAACTTCTTTAAACTTTATGATTTAAAAAACATATTATTATATTTTATTTTCAAATTATTCTTCTGAAATGATCTATAAAATATAATGCAGTAGAAGGTAGTGCTCTCTCTATGTAGAAATAATAAGTTTAAAGTTTTATTGTTAACAATGGATTGTTGGTTAGAACATTATTGTATTGGAAATTGTATTAATTTTGGAAAAGCATGATAACCAATTTGATAAATTATTACCGGTACTTTGTCATCATTAATTAAATAATTAACAAATTTACCAATATTTGTCATTTGTATGTCTGTTGGTTTTTTTTTGCTGAAGAACTGCCGCCCCCATTTCTGATAGGCACAGTCTGTACATGCCCACACAGAGCTGTGTAGAAGTCTAATCAGGTGAAATAAGTTAACACACGTGTGTGGGTGTAAACAAAGGTGTGAAGAGGGCTCTTAAGAGGGCTTTTCTATTCAGCAAGTACAACTAGCTGCCAGTAAGTGAGTGGTGCTATAGAAATTCAAGTAGGGTACATTATGATTGAATTCCTGTATGTTTGTCTTTTTTTTTTTAAATAACTGACTCAAAATTCTTCAAAGGTACTGAAATCTCTTTAGGTGAATGGACACCAGCACCAGTCTGAAATACACCAAGGCTTGAAAAAGCTTTTCCCTGCATGAGAACCTGCAGCCAGTCTGCGAGTTTCAAAGTTGTCCTCGACTGAATTCGAAAACAGAGTCATCATGTCTTGCCACGGAGGCCTCCAGCACCTCGCCTCCCCAAAATGAAGTCGTTCTGACTCGCATTCATCACACCATAACCGAGTTGATCACAGGAAGTCCTCCGCTCAGCGTGAATGCACAAAGTCATCACTTCAGTTGACTGGTGGCTGCATGCAATATATGAGAGGCATCCATTCACATTAGCACCCCACCCACTCATACCACATCACTCACACTCTCTCTGGGCTACTCTATATTGATAATGGATTCCTGTCTTACCGTAAGCATTAGAGAGAAGTATGTGTGTTACAGTAATGTGTTCCAAAATGTCCTGCCTTCAGTCTCTGGATGTTTATTTGGCAGTGTTTTGATTTCAATATCTCAATGTCGCTATGACTCCTCCTATGGTCATTTAGTGTGTGACTCACATGAACATACAGGTGAATACATGCAAGCACAGATGCAAACTGACAGATAAGATGGAGATATACTGAATATGAACAGACAGGCCTGAAACATGACTGACATAATCTACTTTCAGTAATTTAGTTTATGTTACAGACAGACATATGCAAACACATAGGATGGCAATGTTGTCTTCAGAATGAGCGTTACAATATGAGACATTTTTATCTGTGTTAACAGGAGGACAGGAATAAAAATCACTGCCACAGAGACAAAATAGAAGAATCAGCCACGCAAAGGGAAACAATCCAAAATAACTTGCATTCAAAATCCAAAACAATATCAGAACAAAATGTAGAAAGCAGACCAACAAAAATCTAGTCAAGAGCATTCTTAATTTGTACTGGTTTCTACCGAGGCTGCAGCTATAATTATAAAGTCGTTAGAATGAAGCAAAGATCCTTTCTATCTTTTTTAACTCTCATCACTGATCACTAGCTTGTGTGGTAAACAGCGAAAGCAGTCAAAATTAAATCAAATATTATCTAAATTTTGCCTTACGTATGCATAAAAACTGATTTAAAACTGCAATTATTTAATAGTCAGATTATTAAAAGCTTTAAAATGCAGTATAACAAGAGAAATCTGGTTTTTCATTTTAGGCATTCTTTTTCCTGGTGCCTACATTACCCACGATGCAGCTCAACCACCAGCAGTCCAGCCAGAGATCTGGGTGTGTTATGGTAGCAGCAGCTAATGCAGCCTCAAGCCACTAGCCTGGAGGCAGAGAGGAGTAACAGGATACAGAGGTCTGGTAAGTTCACTTATTTTCGACTCAACTCCCCCAGACTTTTGCCATTTGCAACTTTACCCTCAAACACCTGTAAACAGCCACTGGTGCGTGAAATCAGCAAAAACTTCCCTTCAAGGTGGAACATTGTGACTTTGGAGGCTACATGTGGGAGATATGCACCACAGCGGACATGTACCTCCTCAGAAATGTAGCTACACATTACAGTGTTTTGGAGATACCACTTGGTAATGACAGGAAGTGTGATTGGTTTCCTTGGGTTGTTTGTGTTGCATGCTTCAGAAGTAATGGGTTTGTTAATAGTAACATCAAGCAAGTTGAGCAAAAACACAGCCATCTCCTTTTTAGTCACACAACATATTTTGCTGCCTTGCGTTGCCACAAACTTAACAAAATCTGTAACTGTAAGTCATGCTTGTTGATGTATAACACATCCCTCCAGTGTTGCAGAGGTGCCATGAATGCATGTGGCGAACACTGAGTGATAAATCAACACCGGCGGCATCTGTAATCTATATTTTTTTTAAGTTTTGATAGTATCTTTGAAGTGTTTGGGCTTGCCTTACATGACAACGAGGGGAGATATCAGATCTGATATCTAGCAGATATCCAGATGACCCTTTAAGTAGAGTCACTCTTCTTTTGCATTACAAAGACCCAGTTAGTTGGTTGGACATCTGATTTGCCTCCCTGTGACGGTATTCCGAGCACGTACACCTGATAGGAGACCCTGAGGCAGAACCTAAATCACGGTGGAGGGATTAAATATCCCATCTGGCCCGGAAACACCTCAGGATCCCCCAGGAAGACCTGGAGGACGTGGGTGGGGAAAAGGGCATCTGGGCTACGTGCATAGTTTGCTTCAGCTGCACTGGACGGACAGAGGAATCTATTGAGATGCATGCTGGGTCTGCAAGCGGTTTGTGTGTGTGTGTAGGTGTGTGTGTGTGTGTGTGTGTGTGTGTGTGTGTGTGTGTGAGAGACTTTCTTACTTAATGCTTAAAGCCACTAGGAACTCAGTGTGACTTCGGTCATTGTTATCTCTGCCAAGTCAGAGGTTAAAGATTAAAGGTAGGCATGGGTCACTTTTCCACAGGGTCAGATGGCCTCTAAAGAATTACTTTCTGTATCAGGAACTCCACCGGGAGGACGATGTAGAAATAAATACACAACCTTTTGCTTTATTAAATTACTCTTTTGTCCCAGTTTTTTCCGTAGGAAGCCAGTAGATGATAGAGGCACAAAGATCCCACTGGGGTCACCAGATCCAAAGGTCAGATTTCTCTTTAACTTAATCTAGTAGAAACCAAAGCTGGTGCATTCGTATTGCAGTGGAAGGTGCCTTGGTGTGCAAATAAGCTAAGATAACACATAAAAATTACTTAAAGTCCCAGAGAGACCTAAGAATTTGTCTGACCTTTTTCCTCAGCGTCTCTCTTTTCACACTTGGGCAGCAATGCTTCCAGAGTGAGCGCAGAAATACGCCTAAATGGAACACAGCCTCACTTACAAGTGAATCCCAGTCCCTCTCATCCTTTTTCTGCTGACCTTTAGATGTTTATTTTACTGTCTCTTGGAAGACCGAAATGTTTGGTCGGTTAGGCCAGGGATTTATGGTAAAATACATAAAATAAAATTTAAGAGCAGCAATTTGCAAAGAAGTGCATCTTGTGTGCTGAAAGTAACCATTTCCATTTTTCTTGCTTACTGAGAGTCTTTCCTTCTCTCTCCTCGGCAGTAGTAACCACTGGATAAGATGTGAGGGTCTAGTGATGAAACGAGAGGAAAAAAAAAACTAAGCCAATAGTGTGTAAGAGAGTGGGAGAGGAGCAGAACATAAAACAACAGAACAGAATAAAAAGGACCAGCAGGACTGTTGTTTGGGCTGCCGCTGATTTTACTTCCTCAGGCACTTGGAGAGACAAAGAGAAGCAAAGATAAAGACAGAGCATGGGAAGCGACGGCAGCAGCCCCTCACAGCACCAAATCACAGCTAAAACCAGCTCTTGCAGGAGAAAGGAGACAAATGCAGACAGAGGGGGCAGTCAGAAAAGGCCTAGAGAAGTGAAATCAGCACCTACCAAACACTCCACTTCAGCTGTCAGTGGGGGACATACAGGGAAGGAAAGAGAGGGATAGAGGAGGGTTAATAAGAGAAAGGAGTGCGACAAAAGCTTGGAGCAGTGAGTGCAGCGGGGAAAAAAACAGCAATAAAAATGCCAACAGTTCCAGCTATGGCAGGTATACCACTCTGTGCACTCCAGGTGTGATGTTTGAAAACAGTGAAACACCAGCCAGAGATTGTTTACGGAAGACACAAGGCTGTGCTCTCTGCACAACACCTTGATGCTTTAAATGCTCCTGAGAAAACTGAAAGAATATCTGATCTGCACGACTGGCTCAGAATCAAATGCTTAAAGCAACAGCGGATACAAAACAGTAAGGTGAGACCCAAGAAGAAAAGCAAAAAAAATATGGAAAAAATATGCTTGTGGCATGCATACTTGACGCCCACTTGTAGATTTCAATCCAGAACATATCTCTATGTTGCCAGTGAGCCAAATCCAAGCATCTATTGGTATTTTTGCAAAGCTGTTTGTAAGCTTTAGAAATGATAAAAACTGATAACTTCACAATGCAAGCAGACAAAGACGTGCACTGATAGCATCTCTAGAACGTTATCTGTGCACCATGTATCCTATGTATGCTTGTGTATCTACATCGATCAGCCACAACATTATGACCACTCACAGGTGAAGTGAATGACAGTGATCATATTGGTATTATGTGGTGTTCTGCTGGAAAACCTTGGATTTTGGCATCCAAGTTGATGAGACTTAGACACCCAAATCAACATTTTCCCAGAACAAGCACACTCCCTCATGCAAATGGCAATCCCAAATGTCGCTGGCTTACCCCGCAGAAAAATGCACCCCACCACATGGCAAAAACATCAAACAATCAGGATTACTTGAGGAACATGACAATGGCCCAAGATGTTGATTTGACCTCCAAACTTCCTAGACCCCATTCTGATCAAGCATCAACAGGATGCAGTGGAACAAGTTTGATTGACAGAGGCCACACTGCACAACCCAGAGGACCCAAAGGATCCACTGCCAACGTCCTGGTGCCAGACCCCATAGGACACCCTGAGAGGTCCTCTTGGCCATGCCCAATGGTTCAGAGCATGTTTGACCACATAAGGGGACCAACACAATATTAGGTGGTCATAATGTCATGCCTGATCCTTGTATGTGTGCTGCTTCTTACCCCTATTTCCTATTCTCCTTCCTACTTCCTCTTTCAAATATTCTTTATCATAGAGCATCATGTACCATTTTGGTTTCTCTTATTATTTTACGTGCTGTATGCTGGATACTTTATTAACAAATACCCAGAAGGCCCATGTGGTGTGTCTAACAGCACAGCATTATGATGCTCAAAATGCTACAGCAAGAATACAAACCACCTGATCAGTAAAAGGAGCTGGGAATCAAAAACCAAACAAGGCAAACCCCCCTCCTAATGCCCTTGAGGATGTATAAACTTTAAAAAGAGTTTTAGTTCCAAAGCAAACTGTCTTCCACAAATACAACTTGAATATTTAGCCTGAACCTTCAGTTTTGGCTCATTAGTGGAGAAACTCAATATGCATATTTTTCCTTGACTTTGTCTTGTTTTTGAGCCGTTTTGTGGGGTTCGTTTGTCTGCACAATCTGGCACATCTCTCCAACTGTGCAACCTATTTGCTGCAAAAGTAACAAAGCACAGCTAAAAGTGTGTTCGAGCGTGAAAGAAAAGTGGGACTGGGTGAGGTAAGAAGAAGAAGAGCTGCTCTGAGTGGAGTGAAGAGGAGTGAGTGACGTCTGAGGGTGACATTTGTTATTGGGTGTTGCATGAAAGCAGGCGAGTGAGATCTTAAAAGGCCAGCGTCCTCTGTTCCGCCTCTCACACACACACACGCGCGCGGGGAACATGTAACACACACAAAAACCTAATCAAGATGAATGAGATTTGCTCTTCAACGAGGACATGTCATTATATCACGAGACAACTACATTATTGCCCCGATCCCGCAATTTTGCCAGCTTAAAATGCGGTGTGTGCGCGCGTGCATGAACGAGAGAATCTTAATGATTAAAGGGGATCATTGCGCCACTGAAATGTCAGCCTGTAACAGTTTTAATTGGCTAAATGAGTTTTTGAGGTGATGGATGTAGATAATTGTCTTGCTCCATTTGCTTGTTTCTCGTCCCAGCACATATGAGCGTGTTCATGTACAAATGAGCCTCACCATGCTCCAGAGACCTGATCGGGACTTTGTGTTCTATGTTATGGTACATGCAGATGCAAACATACTGTAGGTTTGCAGATGGAACTGTGTTGACTTGTGGAGACACACACTGCTTACTAATCCCCTCCAAAGCTTTGGCCAGGTTAATCTTGTAGTAAACAATGTGTCTCCGGGCTAGACTGCTGTCTGATCTTATCTGTATAATGCGCGAGTGTCTACGTGTGTGCATTTGTGCATATGTGCCACCCATTGTTTTCACCCTGATGCGCTTGCTGTTGTCCTGCAAAACCAATTTACCAACAGCCCTCCTGTCTGCAGACTCTAATCACACAGGCTCACAGCGGGCCAATCATTATCTACACACAGCTAATACCAGCTTGTGTGGTTAGGAGACCATTATACAGGTAGTATGTGTACGCACGACCCCAGGTAGCAACCCATTACTTTTGAAAACAAACAGCCAGGACCTCTTTGGGGCTCACACAGACTGCGCAGTCCTCTGTGAGCAGCACTCAATAATTCATTACAGTGTGAATAGTAAACAGGAGCGTGGGCTTAGATGGAATGATAGCAGAGGCTCTTGTTTTTGTTTTTTTTTGTTTTTTTTGATAAATCATCATTGCTATGAGACAGAAAATACAGATAACCAAAACCTCTTCAAATCAAGCGGGTTACTGAGCAAGCAATCAGTCTGACACTGATGTTTTCTTCTTTATTTGATAAAATTCTAACTAATTCAGTAATCAAAAACCCAATAAGTAGTCTCTCAGTGTTTTTTAACACTGTTAATACTTTTTCACAGGTCTGTTAAATGAATTGCATTGAGAAAAATGAACTTATTTTTAAATAAATATTTTTGGATTTATATTGCCATGGTGTGAAAGGCTTTTGCAGGTTCGAATCATAACCACAGGTTACCTTCCCCATATATTCAAGTTGCAGATCTGTTGGTATAGCAGTTTATTGTATTTGCAAGATGTGAAATTCAAACAGTTGTTCAAATGCGAGGAAGAATGTATCTGTAATCTGTAAATGTATTCATTGTAAAGCATGGAAGCACAACAAGATTTTCCCAAAATGCACCGTTTCTCTCATTTACTACATGCCTGGTTGCTCATCAATCAACAGGCTATTGTTTTCTTTGTTAATACTGAATGGAGAAAGCTGGTGAGCCATGTAATAAATAAATAAATAACTGTTTGGAAGCGTTCTGGATTAAACAGCATCGATGTAAAATTCCTGGATAATGCAAAACAGCACCATGAATAAATAGAGCAATGTGAAATCTACAACATAGCTTTGGACTTCCCTTATCCACTTGTATCCATCATAAACCCAGCAGGCTACATGAGTAGTGTTTGATTTTATTTGGAAGCATACTGTGTTAGTTTTGCTTAGATTTTTTGAAAAGAGACAAACTGTCAAATTAAAAAAAATATATATCTTTTTTTATTTTTTATATCTGGCTAAACCGCACTCCTGCACACATGGGGCAGGCTACAAGCTACGTCCGATTTAAGAATGTGCATTAATCCGCGCTGTTTCCAAGTTGTGCTTTCTAGGGAATGGAGAGAGCTGAACTCATGGGTTCAGGTGACAACTCTGATCTCGCTCTGATATATTTGCCCTGTAAATCCCCTTCAGTCTTAAAAGGGAGCCACAGATGAAAGCAAAGGGAATAGATTAAAGCAAAAAATTTAGGAACACAAGGTGGCTTGAGGTGCAACTAAGTAATAGCACGGTGCGTCTGGTATTTTATGCACTTGGTGTGTTTTACTTTGTCATATATCCGGAAGGATTAAACAAAATCCATCCTGCATGCCTCACATTAATAGGCGGAGGGGACACAACACAGCAGCGAGTAGATTGCAGATATCTATTGACATAGTAAGTGTGCTTAAGTGAGCAGTCTTGATTTATAATCTTCCCTCTAATGAGAGCCATTTTTCATCGGTGAGCTGTTTATATAAGTTAACCTCCACGTGCGGGGGGGAGGGGGAGTCATGTGTGCATGCATGGTGTGCTATATGTGTGTGCTTTAATGGTCACGGAGCTTCACGGCTACTTAGGAATGAAATGGTGGTGACAGTATGCTCTAGCAAGCAGCTGAGTGCTCTGAAATGACACAGAGGGATTACTAATGAGACATAGTGTTGGAGTTTGGAATAATCTTCTGCAGCGGCATAACTTCAGGTACTGTCTGCTAAAGCACGTTTAACTATTTTATCACATTATACTGGAGGTTTTCTGGAAGTTCACCGGGAAAGAATAATATTCTGTCTTAAGCATCCTTTTATAAGCTGCAATGTAACTATGATAGCCTGAGATCAACTATTTGTCACACCATTTCCTATATTCTCTAATACAAGAAGATTTTTGACATGTCTTTGTATCTTTTCCTCCATCAATAGAGAAAACAAATTTGAAACAACATGCTCTCTGTCCTTTAACCAACCGTGATGTTACGCTTTTATGAAAGATCAAGACACGTTAGGCTAGTTATCCTTGTAATTTCTGCAGCTGGAGTTAATTTCCTCTGGAGTTACTACATTTGTGCCTCTAGCTGTCTTAATGGACATAAAGACTTCATTGCCACTTATAAATGAAATGCCACTGACATTCCGCCCTAGGAAGATATAAAGCACTGTGGAACGAAAATTACAGCGGTATGACCGTATGCTCGATCAAGCTGTGCACCACTGCTGTGTGAGCGGCAATGTGTGATTCTAATGAGGCACAGAGGAATAAGAAATGATTCCAAAACATGCTCAAACTGTGAAGTTTTATCATGAAGTTTAAGTACTAATGTCTGAATATTGACCGACTGTTTCATCAGTCGCACATCTTCAGACTGGAGGAGATTAATGCATTTAGCAGCAAATAAGGAGTTGAGCACAGACCTGTCAAAAATCCATGCCATCACATGTGTAATTATCTGTTTTGTGTCTGTGTCGGCCTGCCATGATAGTTTTTGCCATGTTCACATTTACATATTTTGTTGGCTCAGCTGTCAAGAATGTAGAATTTAGCAGTGGGTTAGTACAGCAAGAACAAATGCAAAGCGACGATGAGGAAACATGAGTTTAAGCTACCATGCTGGTAAAAATGAGCTGCATGTGAACCGCTTTTTGACCTCTGTCTGAAAGGGACAAGATCAAAAACAAACCCAGTCTCCTACAATTACGTTCCTATACAACTAAACTGCATTCTCAATTATGTTTTGAGGCAAATATATTTTCTGCCTGATTACATTTGTTTGTATTATAAATACATTTCTAAACATTGCATTTTTGCCATTCTTTTATTGCTTATTTGCCAGTCCTTTTCAGCCAACCTATCATATATTAGATGGGGCAGGATTTGTAACCCTGATAACCCAGAAAATGGAGGAAAAGCTTCAAATATATTGTGACAGGGTTGTATTTTAACCCAAACCATGATATTTTTCCTAACCCTAATCAAGTCATTTTGGTGCCTGTCCTTAACCAAGCTTCTAACATGTAAAACTGTCTTAGAAAGTGTGATATTTTCCTAAACCTAAGGACATAGTTTTGGTGCTTAAAACCTAACTAGAAAGCCAGTGTGAGCTGAAAGTTAACAATGTCAGAAAACCAAATTTAAGACTGAGACTGATGGTCTTTCACCCATAATTGAACATGAACCCTGGTTTTCTGGGTTAAAGTCAGCTTTATGCTTCCATTAACCACTCCCGCTTACTCATGGTCTTTATGGCTCTTTCAAGCTGGCCACCTTTCCTACAACGTCACTGATCACAAATTACATTATTTCAAAACAAAAGCCCCTCAAAACATAATTGAGAATGGAGTTTAGTTGTGTAGGAACATGATTTTGTGGATACAGGTAGTAGTTTATCAACAGCTGGCAATCTGTTTTTGGTAACTTCCAATGGCACTGATATCACTCTACAGTGAAATCGACATGCACTGAAGGTTGTGGCTAGTACACAGTGACATCCCTTTTGGGGCGTGATTACAGGTGCAACAGGGCAAATGTCTGATTACACCATGTAGGTCAGAAGTATTACTCATTTAAAATTTTCTGTCAGGACACTGAAGCTTTTAGCTTTGTGTTGAGTTGGACTTTAATGAGTAGGTACTGGAAAGGCATGTAGTCACTAAGTGGCATGCTCAGTAATAATGAGTTTCATGGAAATTAGAAACCATAGGACAAAACTTAGCACAAAGAGGCAGTAATTGATTTCTGGCTATTAGGGCCACTGGGGGTTAGAAAACCACCAAGTAATGTTGGCGCAACAGAAACATACTCTGACCATGTTTCAACATGAATTAAAATCCCCTCAAAGCGAGGGCTGCACAAGTGAACACCAGGGATTAGTTTAAATAATTCCTCAGACGCCAGCGTTCAAAGAAAGTGCATCACCCCTTCAACTTTAAGAGAGATTGACATGCGTAGGCGATGATGTAACATTGCATCGGCTGCTACTTTCAGCTATATAAACACAATCAGAAACAGTTACAGTCATTCCTTGTTTGTGTCAGGATGGCGTCTGGTGAACTTTTCATCCATTTTAAAATGACAAACTGAAGCAACTTGAGGGCTCCTGATGTCATTTCTGCCCTAAACGTCTTGTTTACCAAAGCTGTTGTAATGAAAGTTTGCAAATGCTCACTTTGTATTATTTTGAGAGCACCTGTCAAATAAGAGCAAATAGGAACTTGTCTGTTATCATTCCAAAACTAGAGTCATTTATTTTTTTGCATCAGATCCACTGTTTCAAGAGTTTTAATCTGACTTTAATCTGAGCTGTGACATGCACCCGCGCAGTGGAAACACACGTTGCTATGATTATTCCCTGCAATTACAGATGCAATAGGAATTCTGTGCATCCTTTACATTGTGTTTCCCAGCCAATCTGGACTCGCGCATTGAGGGTCTATTAAAGCGTTGATGCATTGCAGCAGCCAGCCGGTGGGTTGAGCGAGCGAAGAGGCTCTCCAGCTGCAGTTTCTGTCATTATGGCAACGCTCCACACCTCGTCGCACCACAGAGCACTTACTCCAACACAACAGGGGAAGAGCATCAGCATTATATCAACTACTGCGCCTCCCACCGCAGAGAGAATAGAGTGTCAAGAGTCGCAGAGGAAGAGAAAATGGACTGATAGACGGCGAGGAGAGGAGGGAGTCGCAGAGGACTTAGGTTGTTGTTGATGCTCCAGTGTTCAGTTTCTTTTCTTTCTCCCTCTTTCTCTCTCTCTCTCTTTCTCTAAGAGCTCTGTAGTTCCCCACGTCCTCCGGGGGATGGGGATTATGGGAATCTACGCTACGTAGCTACACTAAGCTCCCAGGGGAGAAGGTCAAGGGGAGGCTAGACAAACAAGAAAGTCTATCTTCTTTCTGCGTGACCCACTTGCCCTTTATCTATTTTTTCGTCGATGCTGTCCTCCCCTTACTTTCATATGACCCCACTTGCGCCTCCCAGTGCGATGTCAAAATCGATTAAAAAGCAGCAAAATAAATGCAAACAGATGTATTGTTTCAGCATAGGGGTGCATTCTTAAACATGCTGTATATCCTAACATATTTTCTATCATTTTGAAAAGGTGACTAACCTCTATTTCAAGAGTGAAAATTGAGTTTATTTTCTGTTTGCCCTCGACTGCATTCAGATCTTCGCTTTCAATCACTCTCTTCTTCCGTTGCTTTTATCCACAGATCATGTCTGATTTCGCTCTCTCTCCCTTTCCCCTCCATTGCTGCTTTAAATTAGTCAGCCTTTTTTTTGACAAACCAGAATGCAGTCAGTGTTGTTTCCTCTAACTGAGAAATATTCCCAGTGTAAAACAGGTTTTTTTTTTCTCATTTTGGTGAGGAAGGGAAAGGGTCATATCTGCCCTCATGTCTTCACATCTCTCTCTGTATTCTTGCCTCAGTCAAAAGTCTCTTCCTTGCCTACAGCTTGTACAAAATGCAGCATCTCCAACTCTTACGGGAAAATAAAGACAGGCTCATGCCAGTTTTATCTCACTGTAAGAACTCTGCAAAGCAAATATCACTGTGAAAAAGCAAGTGGTATGAAGCAACTATATGTATGTATTTCTAATGGTGTCTCATTTATGGCTCTGTGTTTGCTTTCTTATATAATTTTGTTTGGCTCAGTTTCCAAAGCGCTTTTATAGTTTGTGTTAAAAACTGCAATAGAAATAAAAGTATAGCAGTAATGGTTGTAGTAATAGACACTGTTATTATAGTACAGTTAATGCGATTGTAGCATTACTTGTAGTAATCTAGTGGTATTGAATAAAGCAGTATTTGGATTACTGAATGCAAGATACAACTACAGCTAGTAACAGGACAGCTATTGGAGTAAAAAAAAAAAATCTGATTTTTAAATTTTAGAACAACTCAAACCAACATTTGCCTTTGTTCATGTATGTCCTACATATGTCAATTAAAAGAGAAAGTTTTCAATATTTATAATTGAGTTATTTCACTTAGCCAACCCTGTAGTGTATAAGGGTCTGGCTGCACTTCAGCAACATTCTGTTACAGGGCAAAATATAGCTCAAGTTCCTCACTTTAGTTTGTATTTCTTTAAACCAGTCACAGTTGTTGTGGGTGGAGCTAAGAGAAGGATGGTGGAATTGTTGTAGTGGAACATTCACCTTCAGGGAGACGAGCTCTGTCATTAAAATCAATAATCCACTAAAAAAATATGCGCGTGGCTACCTCAGTGTACGATCCAAATCCTTGACAATACTTGAAATTTTCAGTGTAGTAAATTGCAAGCCCAGAGGTTGTTATTGATGTTTTCTGTACTAAAATGGATCTTGAAAATGGCATTTCTAAGATAGCGGAAGGAGAGGAGGAACCTGCCTGAAATAAGCAGCCAATAGCATACTTGTACCTGCACCCTACAACCTGTATTACCCGTGACATGTAACCAATCAGATCATGCTGTTGGCGGGACATTGCTGAAGACAGAGTAGTGAATGCAGATAGAAAGAGCTAACTGCAAGTTAATTTTATCTATTAAAAAAATAACAATACCAATCATTTTTTAATTAAAAAAAAGACTAATATTGGTTTGGAACTGTTGCTGATGATGTATTTTTTTGGGTAGTTTTTCCCATATTTGTTATTGATAGAGAGAGACAGAGTGAAAGGGGGTATAGAGGAGAGTGGCATGCAGCAAAGGGTCTTGAGCCGGACTCGAACTCATGACCGCTGCTGGCGACCTTGTGCCCACATGGTAACGCCTTAACTCAGCGAGCTATACGGCAGCCCACAGTTGATTTTTAATAGCTATAACAGAACAGTTCAATTCCAATGGCAGTAGTGGTTGTCAAAGCAGCAGCAGCAGCTGCATCAGCACCAGTCACTATACAGAAGAACAGCAGTATTTGTCTCTTCTTTCATACATCAAACAGAGTCTTCCACCTGCTTCCTCTCCCCTTACGTTCCGTCTCAGTCATAATAATGCAGACTTGAGGTGTGTGGTGGTGGACTCCCCCGTGGAGCTGTGGCCAGGGTAGCAGCTGTCCCTATCAAGACTCTCCTCAGAGCTGTCATGGCCTGTCTGCTCCTCGGCTAATCACTTCCTACAGGCCTGCAGCATGGGGCCGCTGCTGCTAATGTCGTCACTGACTGATCCGGGAGAAACTCTCTGGACGAGCAGGATGTAGTTTCGTATGCTGATGAGTGTCCGTGACTGTCATTGGATGTACTGTATGCAAGTGTGTGTGCGAGGGGTCGGTGGAGTGCAGGTGTGTTTAGCTACTGGCTCAACGGGTGTGCAAATGCCTCAGGTTTTGCAACATGGCTCATGCATCAAAACACACACACACACACACACACACACACACACACACACACACACACACACACACACACACACACCATAACCGCTGCCACCTGCCAAAACACATTTGCCACACAAGTAGTTACTCATCTGTGTGTGACACGCTAATGGCACAGTGTGTCACACACCAGCTTACATGGTCCTATGAAAGTGGCCATTTGTGATGACACACAGTTCA
>OMNN01101693.1:0-21172 GCA_900302755.1 Chromis chromis
GAAATCAACAAACACTGCAGCAACCATTTAACCAGCCATTCATGTCTGTTGCTCCCCCCTTTGAAAATCCTCCACATTTTATGGCCACTGAGAATCTTCCAGCGCCTCAAATCCCCCCCTCATGGCCACAAAACTTCACAACACATCACACAGTCTTATTAATTTTACACTTAAACTGGCAAAATTAGAAATAAAAAAGCGAGCTTAATCTCTGTGTGGGCTTCCTAAATGAATGAATGGAGCCTGACAAAGTGTAAGCTCAGTAAGATTTTTATTTTTGAAAATTCTTCAACCTATTCTTATCTTACATACCCAAATCCGTTGCAGCGCAGGAGAAGAGGGGGAAAAACTGGAGTGTGTCAGCTCATAGTCTTCTCATCCAGTGTACCAGCGAGTTTAATTCTGGGAAAGATATCCTTCTCTGTCAGCTCTTGTGCCTTTGGGTCCAGGAAAGAGAACGAGAGAGAGAGAGGGAGGGAAAATATGATAATAATAATAATAATCGCCCCGCAAAAACAGCAAAAAAAAAGGGGGGAAAAAGGTGATCAGACTCAAGAGCAGGTTTGGGATGAAATCAGCTGATTAGAGGCGGCATATGTCGCAGTTCCTTTCCCCCCATTTAACTTCGGGAAACGGTCTGGATTTAATTGCGCGACCTGCGGTGATTGCGGTGATCAGCGTCGCTCTCCGGCAGACACGAGACGAGCATAAAGGTGGTCAGCGGTCTGTGGTGTCTTCCATTAGGTCCCAAAATCAATGCACGTCCCGAAAGAAGAAGAAGAAAAATAATCAAATAAATAAAGAAACCGGCGTTTTTTTCTCTCTCTTCTTTCTCCCCCTCTTTCCTCTCCACGGCTACCTGTGAAGGTGAAGGCGCCGACGAGGTGAACGCAGGGAGAGACACTCGTGTCCCGTCATGTTTCAAGTTCACGGAGCTCCATCAGTGATCAGCAGACACAAGGTTAAATTTAAGCAGAGAAGGGGGGAAAAAGAAAAAGAGGTGTGAGTCGATCCCACTTGCTTGCTCAAAAAATGTTCAAAAAATAAAATAGGTTAAAAGGCTGCAGAAGTGGTGCCACTGATGCGCGAGCGTTCGTATGTGCCCGTTTATCCTTGCACTTCTCGCTCCCGGAGCAGAATATCTTGCTCTAACTCTGTGTAAACCCATAGGAGGGGTGGTGAAGTACACCACACCGACGTGCAGCCCCCACCTCCCTCCGTACCCCGCCGACCCTCGTCATTGGACACCGCCCCTTCTCTTTCCGTGGCGTCGGCAGCCCGAGCGGCAACAGGATTGGCCTGGAGTCACGTCACTTTGCATGGATGGCAAAAAAAAAAAAAAAAAAAAAAACCGGAGGGGTTGTGTCCGCGGCGAGATGCTCCGTGAAGATGCTGCTGCTGCTGCTGCAGGCTGCGGAGACGCTTAACCAAAAAAAATAAATAAAAAAAATCTCCCAAAAGGATGAGGTTTGGGGGGTGATGGTGAGGAGGGTGGGTGATGGCAAGGAATGGGGGAAGCTGGCAATGTAGAAGACAAAAAAAAGAAGAGTGGATGTCCTTTAGCTTGTTTGTGATTATATAAAAGGCAGATAACACTCATTGGCTCTAAAGGGACGCATCAACCTGTTAGGCTGTTGTCAGGTAGGCTGCAGTAATTGGGGTGGACAGACAAAGCCAACAGACTGAAGCACATCACAAAAAAAAAAGATGCTCCACTGTGCTGTTTTTTTTCTCCCGTGAGATATCGACTTGCCAAGAATAAACACTGGCCATATACAATACAAGCCTTGTGTGAGAGTCACTTATAATTGCGCTCCGGACAGAGAATCCGTTGTCTAAGCATGTTTGCCTGCATATTCACGCTCTGTCCGCCGCACTTACGCACCGTGCAGCCGGTCGTCAGCATTTGTCCGTTAGAAATAACCTTGACAGTTATCCTAGTCATCAAAGCTCCACAGCGGTGCTCTCTCTCTCTCTCTCTCTCTCTCTCTATTTTTTATTTTTATTTTTTTTTTGGGGGGGGGGATTGCATTTCTTTTATTTTGAAGTTCAGAGCTGTGGTGATCAGAAGAAGCTTTGGATTCCCCTAAATGATCTCACTTAGCAAGTTTGAACAAGCAACAAGGCAGAGTAACTCCAGAAAGAAAAAGAAGAAAAAAAAGACAATGTCACAAGTGACTCAAGGTAACTAGGAAATAGGCAGATTTCACAAAATGGAAATCCACATCCAGCCTGTCATTTAATACCTACTGCCATCCAATCATTACTTAATTTCAATGCAGTAGATAACCCTCAATTTGAGCCATGGCTCTCTCTGGTTGTGCTGCTGCTTCTGCTGCTGCTGCTGAGAAAGACAAGCTGTTGAGCTCCAAGCCTGTCATGGTGAACACTGCCATCTTGAGGTGGACCTTCACAAATGCCTTTTTCCCCTTTTGAGCTCCTCAACCACTCTTCAGTTCCTGAATTAAGACATCTGGTTCCTGGACGTACTCTGAGAGTGGACCACAGAATAAGATGACACGAGGAGTGACTCAGTGAGAAGCAATGTGCGAACGAAGAGACAACAAAGAAAGTGAGAATGAGCCCCGGCTGCTTGGCAAACGGTGAACCAAAGTGATGCAAAGGACATGGGACCCACACTGTTAAGGTGAGAACTAGCCTGCAAATGTCTCATGAGAGGCTGGCTTATTGCCTGGTCAGCAGTCCATTAGCACAACCCAACCCGGTGGCCTGACCCTCTTTTTTTCTTTTTTCTTTTTTCTGCCTCTGGAACCAGTCATCGGTGTCCTTAGCCTGGGAGAGAGCAGCTAAAGGAGCGATCTGTCACTTTGGTTTAAAGTCTGACACCCTGATATGGAGGGGAAAAAGTGACAACATAACTGTCTGCAGTGGTGAAACACTTTCTTGCTCTGCTGGCTGGAGTCATCAGGAACTCGTCACCTGCTTTTACATGCTTGCTGGGAATGCATGTGTCTTGGGTTCAAGAAATATGCTTCGGTTTAGTAGAAATTTGCAACATTCCCGGGTCTCTGAGGCAGGGTGGTTACACTGTATTTGGAAGTAGTGGACAGAGAAACGTAGAAATCACACATTTTGTCGGGACTAATCGTTCAGACACCGGTATTGATCATGAGCTCCATCAGAACTCCACACACAAGTAATGTGGTCGTCGGGTTTTTTATGGGTCAGTAAAATCTTATTTATTTCGCCTTACGGATGAGTCGAGGGTCACATGACCTTAGCTCGCACATCAGCGAACGGCACGGCTCCTAATTCTAAATTTACCCCGTCTTTCAGGTTTGTTATCTTCTTATTTAGTCTGTTTTTGAACTGGCTGCAGCTAATGTTTCTGCCAGTCAAGTTACTGACAAGTGATGAATAATGTAGTATGCTAATATGTGCTCTAGGTCTTGCGGTGCACCTCCTACAATTTCACATCGAAGAGAGAGCCTAAGGGAAGTGTCCAAACCTAAGGCCTTATGATTCCCCATATACCAAGTGCAGTCAATCACACTATTCACCTTGGTCTGATTCACACACTGACTTATTGACTTGTTCATGCTGTTGAATTGGCTTCATGAATAATACAGGGAACAAATATGTTTATCTTTCGTGTCCATTAAAGTACAAGGTCAAACAGGTAATTTATGTATTTTCTAACTTAAACAAGGTCCGAGGACCTGGAGCTGAAAAATGTAAACAGCCGGTGTCACAACTTCTGTGCGGATCGAAAGTAAGAGAGCAGCAGCAGCAAACATGAGTGAAGGCTGACACCAGTGTGGAAGGTTAAGGTGGGATTTTTTCTGTAATTAGGCCCTTTTTAATTACATTGAAAGTTCTCATTTTTATGCAAAGAAATCATTTCCTCGTGCAAACACTAGAAATTGAGGTAACCTTTCAAAAAATGACAACTTAATAATAGCATTCCAAGTAAGAAAGCCGCTCTATTTATGAGGATGTTCTCACTGAAAGTACAGTTTACATCTATTATTGGCTTTTTTTTTTAAATACATTTTGGTCAGAAGAAAGTTTGTTTTACAATGCGCTTCAGCGTAATTGGGGTTATTCTCTGTTTCAGCCAGGTGAGGAAAAACTCTGCAGTGTGAGAAACATTAATGAGGGGGCATTTTGGAGTGTGAGAGCTGTTTCAGTGCTGTCTTTTTCCACAGTCTGGTCAAATTTATGCAAAATAATTTAGCCAGAAGAAATCTAATTGTCCAAATCCCTTGTAACATCGAAAATGAACGAACAAGCATACTGTACGTTGTCTTAAAAAAAACACAATAACTGTAATGAATACTGATTTTTTTTTACCGCCTCAGATCCTCTAATCAGCTGACTCCGAGAAAAACATCAGTGGAACTATTATCACATGAGTTAAATCCTGCTGCTTGTGAGACTTTACCACCTGCCAGCTAAGCAAATGTGCACTCAAAAAACTGGACGTGTGCAATAATCAAATATTTTGAGGGTGTTTTAGGTGTCGCCAAAGTCTCCCACTGTTGTGTTACATTTTGATTTGATGCATAAACTGCTAAACAGCTTTGTTTCTTTCATGTGGCGACAGGAAGTAAGCATTTTCTATTGGTAAAGTTTAGCTCAGTCTTTTTTTTTGTTTTTGTATCCCACTGACATCGGTTTCATTTGTTCCTTGTCAATACCACCAAAGAGCCACTGTAACTGCTGATGAAAATTTAGGCCTTTTTTCCTTAAAACCCTTTTGCCAGTGCGACTTCCCTTGAGAGTGGTAATGACCCAGTGGATAATTGGCATCACACATGCTGTGGACCCTGAATACTAATCAGAGCTTCTAATCAGGCATCTCCAACTTAAAAGTTTCGATGCACGCGAGTGGAAAAATTTTGGATAGGAAATGTTTATCACTTACTTTGAAAGGGATTTCAGAGGAATCAAACCTTTGAATTCCCCTCAAGCAACTTGTTGTATTGCTTTTACAAGGTGGTAACAAGGTGCTTTGATATGCACAGGGACACAACTTTACAGCTGTGAGCTTATGAGTTGAAATGTAAATGCTTGCTCAAGGTAATTTGTCGATTCACCATATGGCAACCCCAAAGACATCCTATGGTTGCTGCTGAGCTTCTCCTAATTATTGCGAGACCATTTTAAAGATTTTTCATGCAGCCAGCACATCCTTTACTGCTTGGCATTTGAGAGGTATAATGCCATTCATGATAATCCTTTGAACATTGATTGGCACATTGCTTGATCAAAGAAGATATCCTGGGTGGATTAGAGTTTCAAGATGCCAACAGTGCGAGATATCCCTTATACGAAATGCCTCTTCTGTCTTTATACCTTCCCTTTTACTGTAATTTGCTCTCTCACTTTGCTTTCCGCCTCTCCTCATTTTTTTTCTTCTCCCTGACACATTTGAATCACATATCACTTTCCAGAGTCTGCACCGAAAAAGGTCAAACATCACCCCCCTCATTCTCTTTTCTTACTGATGTGAAAGCCAGAAGCCTGCCTGTAGTGGCTGAAATGGATCCTGGTCAAAGACTGCTGCAAACCAGGAAAAGAAAGTCGAGCAAGATCCTTCTCCGTTCAGTGCACCGGCTGATTTGACCTTGTGCAGTATGAATGAAGCGGTGCCAAGTTATAAGATACTTGACATGCACTCCAACAGCAGCACTTTTTCAGATCCTGTCAAACTGAGTTGTATATATTTGACAGGGACATCAAGCACTCAAAGTTCATCTTTATAGCAGTTTAGCAGAAGCTTGAACATAAACTGTGTGTCTCTGGTGATTCTGATTTACAGCACATTGTCTCACTTCTTTTTTTTTGTTTCTGTTGAGTTGACGTATATAAATACAAAACTCCACAAATTGGCTTTGAAGTGTCTTTTTAACTACAGCCCATAAGGTTGCTATTTTTAATAACTCACATGCAATTAGATATCATTTCCTCAGAGGTTTATCACACATCTTTTATCCGGCTGCAAAATTTTCAAAACAGGTTCCAGCCAAGTGTGAGAGGTGTAACGATTCCACATAGAGCTCGATGTGCAACTACAAACCATATCCAAAAATGTCTGGATCAACTTCTGAATATATTGTGCATTGAACTTTTTTTCTTGCGTAGTAATTATGACTCCTGCAGTGAAGACAGCTCATGAAGAAGAACGGAAACGGCAAGAAAATGCCTGCATATATGCAGAGACTCTAACGTATCATTCGAAAGGTCAAACCTCAACATGACAGTTTTTGTCATGCATTAGGCCGGCAGCTTCACATTCACTAAGAGAATGTGGCTAATTAGTCATTTGCACAGTTATTGGGCTATTTTACTGATTCTGTTCTGCATAAAAATGTAACACAGATTCAGATATGAGGCAGTTAAGTCTGCTAGTTGTCCTGCTCTTTCATAAGTTTGTGATTTTTTTTTTTTTTTTTGATTTTTTTTTTTACAAAACTGAATGAAAAAAATCAATTAAATCAGTGAGGATGGTCTGAATAGCACAAAAGGTTGAATAATCCTGTACAAGGTTTGTTCAAATACAACTTAGATATTATTCACACAGTTCTTTCTCTCAGTTTTGAAAGTTCTTTGTGCTGCCAAGATCAACTGAGTGCCCAAATCAAAGTTAGAAAATGTAGCATATCATCTGTTTTATGCTTGTTTATACTCTATGCTGCAGGCTGCTTGTGTGAAGTGTTTCTTTCTGGAGTTGCATTAAAGCTACTTAACACAAGGATAGTATAGACATGGAATATTGCCCTTATTTAATAATGCTACAGTTTCGATTAACCTGTAGATTGTGGAATTCGAGTATATCATTTTCACTATTATCCCAGTCACCCTGCATTCTAATTAGAGCTTTGTTGTTCATTTAAAATATTTTATATTGACGACTTTGTAAAGCACATGCAGTATTTGCAAATGCATGTGACACGTATCATGATATTGTTCAAAAATTTGTATTAATAAAGCCATTTTAAGGAAATATACTCACACCACGGGCTGCAGTAAAGAGCTCAAACCTCTTGTGCAAAATGCTAAGATCATCCTGTAGGTGTGCAGTCATTGTTGCAGCTACACTTTTATGTAAAATACACCCACTTATCAGTCGTAATCATTGGTCGACAACAGAAAATGACTCATTCTCTCAGAATGAGGTGCCATAGATTTGTCCTGCAATTACAAAAAAAGAATTCGGATGTTACATATGGACACTGGTGGAAAAACACAAATGAAAAGTGTCTTTGAAACTGAAATGAATGAGGCTCAAAAACAATGACCCGGACCTTGAATCCCCTCCTATTTTAAAACTACATTCGCATATTATAGGATTTTTTTTTTTTGCAAGCTTCATTCATGTAAGTATCCTTCAAGTGTTAATTTTCTGAAAGCTCTGATAGATGTCAGTTAAGGATAAATGTGTGTCTGAAATGATGGCAGGAACATTTTGCCTCAAGTCAACTGAAAGACAGCGGCAATTTAAGTTAATGTTACTTTGTTAAATGTGTACTTTTCTATGACCAACTCCTTCAATAATACAACTATATAATAACCGTGTTCACTGTTTCAAGAAGGTAAAACTTTTCTACTTGACACATAAGTATACAATGCTATAAAGAAATTGCATGAGCTGACATGAAATCACCTCATTGGATAATTCAACCTAAGTCACAGGATATTGGTTGTATTTTTTTCTATTTCCTGCTGCATGCTAACAAATACCAGTAATTTATTTCTGTTGAAGAAAAGCCAGGGTGACTCTACACATCATTTTATAGGCAACACAAGCTTTTAGCATTCAAATCACTGCCCAAAGTGATAAGGTATTATCAGATGACAACATACAATTTATGTTTAGCAAATGAGACAGAGAATAGAAAATGTCACTCTCCCCCATGGCTACATTTTCCAAAAGCCCAGATTCAGCTGAGAAAATAGTGTCATGTGCTGTTGTCATTCATTTTGCATGGTGCAGTGTCTAACGCAGGGGTTGCCAATAATCATGTTTGCATGGCGAATACGGCAAACAGCGCCCAATGACTGACAACTTCAAGGGCACCTAAAGGCTAATCCGCGCTTTTTCACGTTCATCTATACACTGTTGGTTCTATAAGCCCTGAGAGATGTTTGGGGGGAATAAGAACGTTTCTCATCTCTAAGGTCCCATTCAGACGTAAATAGTAGGCAATTGTTAGAATCCACAACTGGAGTGAAGCACATACAGCCTATGTACACTGCGGTTGATGCTTCCTGCAAAAGCTCTGGAGATACAGCTATGTTTTTGAAAGCAGCTTTAAATGTGTTTGATTGATTTTTGTTACACCTTAGTGTGGAGTGTTTGAGGTCTGTCTTCATGTCGATCAACATTTTATCTAATAATTTCCCCATTTCATGTACTGTGCATTCTACTTACCCACCAGCAGCAGATAGAAGGCAATATGCTTAGAGCCAACATGAATACTGTATTCAGTTTTAGTGACTGACTATTTCTCCTCTCAGTTTCCACAAAAAATACTCTAAATATCCCAGCCATCCAACCATTTCTCCATTTCCTCCCTCTCGTCCAAGGTCAGGGCGTGGTGGCAACAAGCTAAACAAGGTACCTTTCACTGAAAACCACTTTCTGCATTATCCATAATAGATACTTAAAATTTAACCTTAACCTCGAGCCTTTAAGGGGCTGCAGCTGGTGGAGATGGTCTTGAAAAAAAAGGAATCACAGGTGCAGAGTGATGCATTTCACTTTCTTCCTTTCCAGATTTTTACTCCGCAACCTGGGACAAGCAATGAGACTGCTCTGTGGGGAATCACAGGAATGCGTGACTGTAATTGTTTGCTAATGAGTTTCCTCTCCCCACTAATTGAGGATGCCATTCTATTACGTCTATTACGGTCTACGGTTTACACACACACACACACACACACACACACACACACACACACACACACCAAGATGGGCAAAATGGAACCACGACTGTTGCATTCTTTCCATGAAACATTCATGATAAACTCATAAGCCGTGAATTACATGACCCTTCCTTTCCTGTCTTCTGGTTTTCTGCCAGTTTGCAGTCAGTCAGCAGTGTCTCCCAAACCCGCATGTCTTCATAAGGTATGTCTATTTCTGGGCAATGCAAGTGTAAACAGCCGTGATAAAAATAAAATAACTGGACCAATTCAAATCGCAACAAAAACAGAGCGCCGTCTGGGAACCACTGTAGTTTTAAATCCAATAGTTCACTCTGTGGTATCCTTTTAAGACAAGATAGATCTCAATGACTAATTTCTGTCTTGATTGTGCTCTTATTGTGGCTCTCAGAGAAGAAATCAAGGCAAGTGTTGAGGAGGACAACTTGAGAAAACAAGGGCATCTTGAAATATGAAATCATCTCAAATTAACACAGGTTGTCAGAAAAAAAAAAGAACTGAAAATATTTCTGTCCTGGCAATGTTCTGGACAATGATGGTTGATGCTCATTGCTCTTACCAGTGTGTTTCATACATCCACAAAACTCTCCTACCTGCCAAATCACAACCTTCCCATGGAATCTCTATTAGATCGGGGTCTATTTATTTGTGGATTTGTAATTGACAAGCAGCATCCCCTGGGAACTGTCTTAGTTTCCACCCAGCAGAGGAAGGGCTATTGCATTATGATGGAAAGGATTTTAGAAAAGTTTAGTTTTAGTTTTGTTTTTGTTTTTTTGCTTGATGCTGAAGTTTTAGTCAGATGGTAAGAGCTAAAAATGAGCACAGACAGTTCTATACAGCCTGTTTATGTTTTGCAAACTCCTAACTCTTAACACTTTGCTGTATTTTGCTCTTATGCCTTTGCCAAGTGAGTCGCTGTCTGGATTCTCTGTAACTGACATTTCACACATGCCTCATATAGTTAGTATCCCCTTTATTGGGTACAGCTGAACAGTACTGGACTATTTTATTTTTTACTGAGAGGTGTTTCTAGTTTTTTGGTCCTTCAGATACATACATTAATGGAAGTAGAATGTTAAAAACACCTTTAAGTGCAATGTAATCTAGTGTAACATCACCTCTAACTCACACCTTTATAACAGTGTCAACAGAAACTAGACAATATAAGCGCCGTAAAAGTAGATCTTATGGCACAACAGAACAGTTAAAGTCATTTTCTCTGTTTCCTCTATTTTGTCATTCCTTTTGCTATTCTATTAGCCTACTGATTTTACTTTGAAATGAGATGAACATGTAATATTTCCATATGACTGTGGCGGATGGAATCAATATGCTCCCAGTTCAGTTGGCCCGCAGAGATAAAGGGGAGTTTTTCTAGCTTAGTATAAATGAGAGTTGCATTTGGTGTAATAATGCCATAGTGACTTTGTAATGAAATCTTGTAGCAGAAAAATGTACACTGTCAATTGGATATGATGAAGTGAAGCAAAGATGAAGGAAAGAGTCAGTGGGTGTGCTCTCTTTTTTTCCTCTGTTGCTGTGGCACTCAGAGCAAATAAATGTGTCTCGGAGGGAGCTTGCTTCCATCCCACTTTTTTTTTTCTTTTTCCCAAAGATGCTTTACATAATTGTATTGTTAATTACTGTGTTCGGTAAGTTTAAGCAGCGGGAGTCCCAGTTTGCTTGAGTATAGGGACCACACTTAGTTAGTATGTGTGGTGAATTCCGCCAAGTTGAGCACTGGTGAAGAAGACTAAGAGTATACAATCATGCTCGCAGCTTTGTGAGGCTGCAGGTACAGCTATGATTGTATCTGCATGCTCATGTCTGGATGCTAAAATGGTCACAATGACTACGTCACCACGCAGGTATGAAGATGATCATGTTTACCATCGTAGTTCAGCGTGTTATCATGCTATTCTTTGCTAATTTGTACTAAACACAAGTGAACGTCATTACTGATGCTTCACAAAAATGCAACCTTGAAGTTAAAATTTTGACTTGCGAATGGCAATAGATGAAAAGTGAGAGAATTACCAGGATTCACTCCTTGGAGGCCATAAACCAATCCAATAGTTATATAATATTTTGGTCCAGGACCATAGTACTGGAACAACCAACCAGCTGCCATTCCTTAAGCTATGATATTTGGCAACTCATCATCTCCTAACTGATGCTGAGCACATCTAATAACAGGTCTTTACCGAACAGCTTAACAGCAAAGTTATAGTCCTGCAACCCTTGACTTCGTTCACTTTAGCGCAAGTGCACAAATTTTGCAGAGGAACACTGGTTCAACATTAACTGCTTCAATTGACCTGTTTATCTCCAATCTGT
This sequence comes from Chromis chromis, assembly GCA_900302755.1. NCBI lineage: Eukaryota > Metazoa > Chordata > Actinopteri > Pomacentridae > Chromis > Chromis chromis. The sequence continues at coordinate 11,254 of OMNN01101693.1, forward strand.
TAGATTCATTAAACAGGAGATACTGATGCAAGCAGCAATTGCGGGGGCCAGGCAGGAACCCATCAAACAGAGTGCACTGCAAACAAGTACAATGAAGACCTGTCTGCTTGTCTATCTGATCATGATTGGAGCAGTGCGACACTGATATCGCTCACTTCCTGTTTGTGTCTTCCTGCCAACTATGTCACCGCTAAATGATTCACAGTAAATGACAGGAGTGATCCTGACAGAACTGTTAAAACTGCTCACTCACCTTGATAAGGAGATGGTTGCTGTGGCCATTTTGCTGTCTTACACTGCGCCTGTGACTGCGATAGTCAATTATTTTAAATAATGCATGCATCCTCTATGAGAGTAGCCCTCTTGAAAAAGCTCCCGATCCTTATCTATCATACTTTATGACTCTGACACTCTGATAGTAATCCCTAAGCCCTGTGTTCCACATGTCACACCTCAAGCTCCAGTACATGTGGGGTAGCATTGCTGTAATGTGCAGTGGTAAAAAATAGTGGATAATTGGTGGATATAATTTCCATTTTTGTCAGTCCGATTTACCCGAAGTATATTCAGCCATTTCCCACTCAAGATCAGAAGGCAGATATGACAACCGCAGATACTCTCAAGAAGCGGCTCATGAAATATGTTGTTCCCGAGAAGCTTTATTTTTCGGGGCAGTAGTTTTCAAACCAGCATTGCCGTATGACAGTGCAAAGAGAGTATGTGCCATCTTCCACTGGATAAAGCAGAATGAGAGTTCAATAGATGTGCTTTAATTGTGGTGAAGTGTTGGTGCTCAGCCAGCGGTAAGAACAGCATAAGTTAGTATAAAACTTGACACGTAGCACTGCCCTCCACCAGCAGATTCTCCTCATAGTTTAGTTGCAGTTAACTAAGGGTTCCTCCCACATGTTTTTGTACACATGGAAGACAAGCAACAACTGTGACAAATCATTTGATGCCCTTAGTACACTCTATATAAGGAGTACAGGCAGGAGAAGTGGCTAAATTACAGCAGCTCGAACGTGCCAGTGTGGAAGGTCAGCAGCTAATGATTATACCAGTATTGATTTTCTCAAATAATGATTTGTCTATAAAATAGAGGAGAATAATAAAAGAATTACCATTATAATACCCCGGAGCCCAGTGTGGTCTCTTCGAATCCCTTGTTTTGTCATTTCAAAACCCCAAAAGATTTAAAGTCTACAATAATATATAACAAAAAGCAGCAAGTTCTCACATCCGAGAAGCAGAAACCCGAAAAGATGTGGTGTTTTTTGGTCATTCTTAACTGAGTATGAAAATAGTTTCAGATTAATGTTATGCTGATTGACCAATTAATCAATGGAGTCATCATTTTGTTTCAAGAAGAGAAAATGATTGCTTGGCATGTACCATAGTATCCTCCAGTGCATGCTGCTTTTGACAAACTCCATCCCCGAAGTCCTGTGATAAATAAAACCTTTGTGAAGCTGATGATGTTCATTTTTGTGTGTGTGGGTCAAGTGCTCGTTCAGCGTGGTCATTTTTGAGATTGTTTCCCGTATTAGGCTGTATGGTAATAGACTTCCACAGGTTGCGTAGGTAATCAGGTCTTTAATGCCTCTAGGAAGCATTTCCATCTGGATATTATGTGTTTTTGCCCGATCCAATTACAATGTAATCACAGAGGACATGTTAATGACAGTTGCTGCACAACATAAAGAGGTCAGGGAGATAACCCTGAATGCCGACGATATTGAGGAACCAAACAGCCCCCCGAATTCCCATCTAATCTCCCTACACTGCAGGTTTAAAACTTAGGAGATACAATACCCACTGCTGTAGATTTGGGTTTATTTGCACAAGTGATTTTTGTACTCTCTTTTGGTTTATTTTATCATACACTGTGTAAAAATAATAAAAAAGAAATAGTAAAAATATCTCTCAGCATGATGGATCCTACTACTGAACCCTGGTATTATCAGCACTACAGTGAATAGCCCAAGGGTTATGGCACTATTTGTGGGTTCATGATCCATGTAGATTTTTATATCTCGTACATCACTCATCCCATTTATGAAACTCTTGAAAACACCAGTCACTGCCTCCCATTACTATGGTTTAACCAGTCTGCAGTGTCACTTTTAAGTTAAAGTAGAAACATGGAAAATGAGGTGATCAAATAAATCACATGTTGCACTGTTGTGAAGCCAAGTTGCTGTTATGAATTTCCATTAAATAGTGTATACAACCAGGGGACCAAACACGGTAATAAAAAACATATTATTGTACTAAAGGTTTGTAATAGCATAACAGCCTCTACCTTGCTTTGTGTTTATGTGCAGATCAGCACAAATCCCCTTATAAATAAACTGCTTTTCCAACAAACCAGACCCCGGTGCCCCCACAGTAATTTTCCATGTATAGGAGGCTTAACTGTGTGACTCTGTGTCTGTGGTGTTTTGGATCTTTCTGCCACAAATTAAATTTGAATTGTTCCATAAAGGGTCAAACATCTTGAGAGAACAGACACGACACACCATGAAATTAGACTGTTGTTGGAAAAGGCAGAGGTATACTTAGATACAAATTTCTTATTACAGGAGTGTTTGCACACAGATCCGTGTTGTGGCTGACTGGTCTGCTGCAATATTGAGCAGACAAACATCCCCCCCTTTTCATCTCCCTGGTACACAACAGGTTTAGGGCTGCAGAGATATCCAGTCTTACCAGGGTATATTTGGGTTTATTTGTCGTGACAGGATGAAGAAGGAAATTCTAAGTACTCATTTAAATTCATTTTTTTCACACTTTGTTGCACTAAATGATCACCATAATCATATGAATAACCACAGTGTTGGTTTGAATTAAACTAAAATAGCATTTAGACCCAGCATTTTGCCACTTTGCAGGTATAGTTATTAAAACATTTGCTCAATATGTTGATAAAAATTGTAGTTTATGACCGATTCTATTTTGTACAATCCTGCTGGGAATCTGAATGTTGCTTTTTGTTGCTGATGTAGAGTAATGCAACATTACAAGTGCTCTATATGTATAGCGCCTTTTTGTGGAACCACCTCAATCGGTGGTTCTACACATCGAGCATCACTGCCACAACTCTGTCTGGTCGTGCTCGGTGGACACTTCAGATGTGGCTTTCACAGCAGCAGAGGGAAAGTGTGAAGAGTGAATTTGTGCGAGTTAAGGTGCCTTGGAAACTGACCAAACAGCTTGTGTATGCCAGACCAGTGTTTCCAGTACATAGGCCTTACCTGGGCAACCTGCCCAGGCAAACGTGTTCCCACCCAGGAAAATTCTTTTTAACTCCAAATTCAAATTTACATCACAAAATCCCAACCTGGCTGTGTGGCCATGACAAACGTCTCGTGCAACATGGGCATAATGCAAAGAGTACATATTGTCCCCGTTCACTGCTGGACTTCAATAACTTAGCCGGGAGCGAGTCATTACTTCATAATTCATGGGGGGCCATGTTACATTGAAGTATCATCCATTAAATCATTACTACACATTTGAGGACTGTATCTATATATCAGAGTCATTTAAGGCTGAGCTCCTTTCATGTTGTAACTGGGAAACAAGCCATCATTGCATAAATGCTGAATGTAATAACAGGGAAATGGCAGCAAAAACATCTGTTGTGCAGACGCGTAGCAATCATTGCACGTGTGAGTGTCATTCTCTAAAATGATAATCAATACTTGTGTGCAGATTTTTCAAACGACACCATGGGATTTGTTAAGATAGGACTGTGCAGCTGCATAAACAAACAACATTATGTACTGAGGCTGGTGCTTCGCTCTCATGTGATATCAAATTGGATGCGCAATGCACATCACTTGGGGCTAAATCACAAATTTTCTAAAGGTTGTAAAGATGTCCATTGATGATATATTGACTCAGATCTTGAGGTTTTTGTTTGATGATGCAAAATTGTAGAATCAACACAATGGTTGTCTGGTAAGTCTGGTTCAGCTGAAGTTTGCTTATCAGGGAGGGTCTTCATGCCACACATTTACCCCTATATTATAACAGAGCTGCAGATCACCCTTATAAACATCTCACATGCAGCTCATGCAGTGATTTACCATGATTTCTGTCACTGTCGGCGCGAGGATGCTCTTAGATAATACGATTCCCCATGAAAAAGTCAGCGACCATAAAAATAAAGTTATGTTGGCTGAGGAAAATGAGCAAAAGAACAGTGTGCACACATCACTGGTGGCTGTGAAGAGTGTTTTGGGCGACCTCTGGTCATTACTCAGACAACAAAAGTCCTTTGTACAGACACTTTAGAATTTGTTTCCAATCTTACTCAGTGGGAAGGTGCCGCCAGAGAAACAGCAAGTGTTTTCAGTAATGTACTGAAATATTTAACACCTATTTTTCTGTCCTTTGAAGGTATTTTGTTCACAAATATTTTTCATAACTTTGCAAAATGAGTTTCACACTTTGTTGATAATACTTCTTTTCAATGCAAAAAGCATGTAGGTTGCGACCGCCTCTTTGTTCTCTTGCCTGGTTTACCGGGTCCCTTTGTGTCCGGCTCAGTGTGTGATTCATGGAGCTGTTAACAAGCTCCTCCCACACAGCTGCAGCCCCTCCCACCTCGGATCATCACTCAGCCTCAAGAAGGGAGCAGCTGCATGGCACATGTGTTGCGACACTGAACTGGAAAAAGTAAATATAATGATGGGCTGAGCATTAATAATTGACTATTCTCATAAGACAGTACGTTGCGTCTTTGTGTGTCTGTGTGTGTGTGTGTGTGTAGTGGTGGTGAGTGTGAAGGGGGTGGGGGGCATTTCTGTGCTTTTTCATTGCCAGTTTTTAGTCGCTTTTTGCCAGACATTCCACTTTAGCTGATACTAAATTAAAATAGGAAAAGTGCCTGTTAATATTGATGATGACTTATTACCTCAAATTTTTGCAGCTTTTCTTTTGCAATCTACATTATTTGTGAGTACCAATCTCACACAAAGTAACACATGATTTTATGGCCTGATACAGCTAAAATTTGCTTTGGACTATTATTCGGTGCAAATGAGAAGCAGAAACATAAACAACAACAGGCCCTATTTCACAGCACATATCTTGACTTGTCACAGCAGGGAAAGTGTTACTAATAACATTAACAGTGGCTCTGTTCTGTTCAGGTGTCCCAGTAAGCCATGACAGTGTGACAGCGAGCCAGCATGCTTAGCACCAGGACCCCAAAACTGAAGCATCTAAATAGAATCCAGCCATCCACACACTAAATCATTCATTATTTACACCTGTGAGAATGCCTTCAGTGAAAAAACACATAATCTCCATTAATCTACAACTACAAACACGTGAATGGATTTGAATATGAACAAAAACTTAAATGACAAATGTGCTGTTTCCCTTTTTTTCCCGCTTTCCGTGTTTGTTTGTGGTTTCTCAGTGTGCAGCATATTAGTCTCTTTACTGTACAGGCAAGACAGCATTTGTTTTGACAACACGTGTGATAAGTTCATGTTTTTCTCTGCGGAATATGAAAAAAATGCTTTCGCTTTCAAGAGCAAAGAAATAATCACTGTGTCTCTGCTTGGTGCGTAAATGTTTATAAGCATGTGATTGGAACGGTAGCCATGTGAGGAAATGCATCTGTGGTTCTTAAAATAGCATAATACACATGTGAGAAGCACAATGCTCTAATATACTGGAATTTCTTTGTTCTCACTTGCGATTACAATCTGCCTTTCACTATAAATAAATTTATTTATTTAAAATAGATTTCCAGGGACATAATTTACATGATTATTTTTTTTGTTTTTTGTTGTTGTTTTTATTATAGCATTTTGTAATTTAATTAATCCTCTGCTGTATTTACAAGAAATGTTTTTATTAGCGGCTATATTAAAGTATATGTGGTCAGCAGTGAATCCAAAGAAAGGAAGAGTGTGTGAATTTTGTATGACAAAAAAAGAAAAAGGGATGAAAATGGAAATCATGGCTACAGCCCGTGTTTGTTAAACCAAGACATGACCTCTACATCTGTAGGCCTGTTAAGCTCTTAAAGCTGATATCACCTGTCGCTCTGCTGTTTGTCTAAGCGCTGTGTACATAAACACACCTGGCTCAAGATCCCACTGAGCGCTGATTATAGCCCTCTTTCATTTCTCTGGGACTTATTTACCACATCACCTGACATTGTGTTAACAGGCTGTAGAAAAATAAAACCGTCTTCCTCTTAGTACTTTTTTTTTTTAATAGCCCGCAATCTCTTCTGTCTCCCTGCTGTTGTCACTTTTGTGTTGACCAATTTAGATAGCCTTCTTTTCTTTTTTATTTCTTGCGCTCATTCTCTTTTGTCTCTCTCAAAGCTGGCAGAAGGATGCCATCGATCTTCATGAGGTTTTGATACACATCGTTTCACCTCCTGCAGTACCTGCTTTATCAGGAGATTGGAGGAGGACGGATGACTGATCAGACTGATATAGCTTCTCTCGCATTTCAGTGACAACCCCCCCTTCCTTCTCTTTTCTCATTCCGCTTCATCCTTCTTTCCTCTCCTCCTTTTACCTCCTACAGGGTAATTGAAATTTGAACAGCTTTAGCCCTGTGTTTGACTCATTTTTGACACCATCATACCTTCATTTTTTAAGTGTGTGTTTCTGCTTAGCTTGGTAAAGCCACTTGCAGCACATAATTTGAAATCAATTTCACATAGTTGTGTTATTACTTTTGGAGGATTGCGTCCCTCCATTTTAGTGCATGTTTAAGCTGTTCAAAAGATCATCTCCGGCGAAATTAAATTCTGCTCATCATGTAAATGCTGAATAAACTAACCAACCAAATAAGTGAATTTGTTAAACCTTCAAAAGGGGAAATAGCTGAGCCTTTGAGCAGGGACTCACAAGTCCTATCACTCCCCTGTAATATTTCATCTGGAAGCAGGTCAAGTTGATAAAGGAATTTATATGAGGATGATTGATTTCCTGAAATGACTAATTTCCTTTTGCAGGCGGTATCAGGGAGTTGATATTACATACACACTTGAGGAGAATAAGATGCAGGGAAAGGTCATATGGCAGGTTTGCTTGTCATGAATCCCAAGCAGGGGGTAACCTTGAATGATCATAAAAAATAACGATATGTGGTGACAAACAGGCGGCAGCTGATGCAAAGGCCTGGTTAACCGATGAGAAAACAATGTACTATGCCAAGCATGTGACTGATCTGATCTATATGGCTGAATAGCCGTTACACCGCTGATGGCACAGAAAAGCAATTATTAATTCCTATGACTGATAAACCCTCACAAAGGCCAGGCCATAAGAGCTTAAACTATCTTTCTATTGTCCATAGGACAAGACTCTTTTTGTCTCTTCTCTCCAGAGGAAAGGCAGTTGAGTGTCAGACTCCACACATAATTTGCATCATCGCAAATTGCTCCTGAATTTCATGATAAAGGGCTATAATAGGATTTCAGGTCATTTAAAAATAATGTGGCCAATGTACCGCTTTAACAAAGACAGCAAAGGGGAGCTTGATACTCACAGAGAACAAAAGAAAGGCAGAAGAAAGAAGAAACAATGAAATATTTTCTAATAAGAAACTTTGATGCTGTCATTTTCTGCTTTTGGACAAATTAGACAAACAATCTATAACCTGTCAATTAGCGAGCTTGAGAGGTGCTGGCCCGTGAATGTGTCACTTTTGGACAGATCCAGGTTGGCAGGAAGGTAAACACATTTTTCAGACAAGGATTTTTTTTCTCAGTGTAGAAGACATTAAAACTGTTGTGTGTAGATATTTAACAAACTTCATTTTGGGTCTAAAGCATGACAAAAAGCAACTCAGAACTACTCAGTATGACTTCAGACAAGCCTCTAAAACCTTTATTAACTTGGCCTTGGAATCAAGTCAGGTTATAGCAGCAGGGTGTTGAAGCAGAGCAGCCTTCATTATGATGCACTGTATACCACACATTTCTACAGTTTAACAAAGCTGTATTCATTTTCTTCACTGTTTTACTGTTTGTTTGTTTTTTGCACCTGTTGCCATATTTGGCAGCACAGTTGCTCAGTATTTTCCACCTCAGCTCACAGTTTGTTCGCAGCACAGGTTTAAATTTCATCTGTGTTACCTTGTATTTAAAGTTTTTTGGATAATGAGCGTTCACACTGCACGGTCTTCAGGAAGTCATAAGTGAAATAATAAAATCTGGATTCTCATAAATCACAAGAACTGCCATTTTGACACTGACCTCAAAGGTAACATATAGCTCCAAACCTATCCAATCTCACCCCTGATAGGAAATGAAAATATCGTCTTATCTCACACACAGATTCACTCTCCGCTTACCACCACCATCCTCCTCCTAGTGTGGAGTGCCTGAAGATGTTTTAATATTACATGCCATCCTTTTGATTTTAATAATTAAAGACTGAACCATTGATGTTGATTAGAAGCTGGCTTATAAGGAAAAACAGCTGCATATAAAAAGCAACACTTCTCATTGCTTTAAATGCAGTTTCTTCCAAGATGCATTCTTGATGCACTTCAGCACTGAGCATCCTTTTGAGTTTCCAAGAAGGTGAAAATAACTTGTTTTGGTCTTAGGGGATGCGGACTGGCAACTGAAAATCTCCTGCCCTACAATAAAGCTTTAATGGTAGCTGTCATAATGCTGTAAAACCTGTGTTTTGTTGTCCAATCAGTGTATGAACTACAGCTATTCTATCATTCAAATGGCCAGGGCCAAAATTTTAATTATTGGTAATTTTCTCAGTCGTTTCCTGGAGAAATCATGCAGATGGACAGAGTTTTGACGTTACCCAGCTAGATTGTAGACAAAATGAATTGCAGTGAAAAGGCACATAAGTGGTAAACTGTGAGACAGATTAGGTGACTATGAAAATGGACTGTGCATTAACACAACATGAACATTTTTCCCAGCTTGTATGAAATAAAGGTTGTGAAAAGGTGACAATAATTGCCAACAAAAATATTAGGAGAAGGGGACTTCTCCGGTTAAATTACCTGACATCAATTTTAGGCAGTTAGAGCAGCAGGGTCTGGCAAATCTGCGTGAACGCAATGGGAGAGACTGTGTTAAATTAGGAGGATGCTAAATGAAGGATAAGGTCAGAAATGGGAAACCAAAGTGTTGGGGACAGATAAAGGGCTTGGGGAGGAAAGAGAGCAAGAAGAGGTGGGGAAGCCAAGCCTTTGCAGGTGGCCCCATCACCACCCAAACGTGCTGGTAATAGCTGCCATTCATTATCGAATGCGCGGCTGCCTGGTGCAGGACCAAGTACCCCATCCATCCCTGTCAGCTAGTGCCATGTCAATGACAAAACCTTAATTACACCATTAATTAATAGAACGATTTTTTCCAGCATGTGCTCTGTGCCTGATGTTCGTTAAGCCTCCTCGTGAGCGACTGCTCATGCCACAATACCATTTAGCTGACAGAAGTACACAGAAGGAGAAAAAAAAAAAAACACAAGTCAATGAAACAGCGTCCTGAGGAAGGAAGGTTGTGAAAAGCACTGCGGAGTGCTATTGATTGACAAGATAAGAAGAGAAATTGGTTGATCTTGTTAGATACATCATCAGTTGAGGTAATTCACATCCTTTCAAAAGCCATTGTTTATTTGACTTGCAATCAGAATGTCAAACAATGCTGGAGGACAAAGCATTTCTCAAAGAGGTGATGTGGCCTCCGACAGACATCACAGAAGAAAAGCTTGAAATATATGACTAATGTGAAGCTAAATAAAGTAGGACTGAGCAATAGACCAAAAGACAATAAAATGGTATTTGTTGAGAGGCACTGCAGCAACCCTTTAAAGCTCTTTACTTTACTCAAGAAACTAACCAGGTTCAAAATCATCTCTTATAGAAGTTGTAAAGTGTTCAGCCTCTGCTTTCAACTAGAGGA
>OMNN01101693.1:21192-47121 GCA_900302755.1 Chromis chromis
CCCTATGACATCTGTGTCCATGTACTGTATAGATTCACGACCATATATATTTTAAAATCACTTTTAACTCCATCAGATTTCCTGTAAATCCAAAATAGAACGTGTTTAAATATCTACAATGAGTCACATTTCGCCCGCTATCTCAACAAATCTTTTCAGTGCTGTGATGAAAACTGACTGAACAGATAATCACATGCTATTAATCACCGCACACATTACACACCACACCATCAAAGAGATATTATTAAGGTCACAATAACAATGATGATAAATGTGAGGCAACCCAGTGTGACTGCACGGCACTTAGTCTGTCTCACACAATCACTGCAAAAACAATGAAAAACATTGTTAATGGTTAATCTCTTTAAAATGCTCATGAAGACATCTCACCATTAGTAAAATTATAGGAGGAAAATAAAGGAGCACCATCAAATTAGCTCTACTATAAAAGCAAAGAAAAGAAGGCAAACAAAAAAAAAGAAAAAGAAAAAAAGAAAAGCTTGAAATTGACAGTGGAGTACAGAGAGGCTGGGTACAGAGCTGTGACCGGTGTCAAGGCCTCATCAGTCGCAAAGGAATGGCAGGCCAAAAAGCTGAATAAAGCATCAAACCACCTGACTGTGGCAGAAAGGAACAGAAAATGGACACGGCTGCAGAGGAAGCCAGAGTGTCCCTAGTACAGTGAAATAAAGACTAGTTTTACAAAAACTGGTTGAATGCTGACTTAAGAAGCAGTTTATAAAGAAATAATGCAATGACTCAAAAAAGAGCCACAGGACCTTTTATTTATTTAAGGTCAAAATACTCCACGGTTTTTGTTTGTACATCACCACTATAGTTCAACAGCTATTACTACCACTTTCATACACTAACCATATATGTTAATAATGTAAGTTTTACCAACTAAAACTACTTGGCTACGAGTAGGAAGAGAGCATGGCTTGGCTTGGTGAAACTGCTTGGTTAATTTCAACTCGGAGGATTTCTCGTTAATGTGGTTGTTGTGGCTCTTTGGGTCATGCTAAGTCTGCAGTCTCCACCTCTGCTGCAGAGATCCAAGGAAACAAGCAGTTGCATAAAACATTGGGGCAAATATATTGGGGCCCGCAGCTTTCCAAAAAATGTGAAACACAGAAATTAGCCACCTGGAACGGCCATTTTGCCAACTGCATTAAGGCTCTCCATCGAGGGATACTTGCTGTCTGACCTAATCACCCTACATATCCATCCATGCACGCAAAAGCCACATTAATGGGAAATATGCCAAGTTGAAATAAACCAAAATTACCCTTTAATGTCAGAGAGAGCATGTGGTCAGGGTTAAGAGAAAGCACTCTGTACTGTTGGTAGGAAATGGAATTCAAATCTTCGGTCTCCCATGTTAAAGTCAGACACTTTGTACTCCCACAGTCCATCCTGAGTTTCTGTCTAGGAGGCTTTGTGGTGCATTGTGATATAGTAATGTATACTTCTGCATCTAGACACAACTAATGTAAAGTGTAAGCATAGATTGTTTTAGGCGTTTCAAAAACTTACTTTTTTCTTCTTTTTTTCTATCTATTTATGACAGACCGCTGGTCAAAGGTAGCTAAATGCTATTTTTTCCAATTTTTTTATCCATGCTGAAAGACAGAATAATACCAAACTTGAAATACTTTGTGCTCTGAATCAAATTCCAGCTCATTGATCTCTGAAAAGTTAATGCAATGACTCATGTTCTTCAGCAATGCTCAACTTTCTGTCGGCCAAAGTGTTTCTCACAGTAGAATTCATCTGCAGTAATAACTGAACTGTGGATTATGACAACTGTTGGAAAATATGTCAACACAAAGTATGTGCTGAAGTTTGAGGCACTTGTACTTTTTTTTCACATTTACTGCCACATTATGCTTCCACTAAAACTAGTAAGTTCACAGTTTCCAATTAAAATTCTATATTTAAAATATATTTAAAATAAGATACATTGTTACATTATCAATCCAGTGGGTACCAACCTTGTTGGCTTGTCATTTCTTCAAAAGAAAAACTGTACCTTATTGAAACCCGTCTTCATGTTTTGGTGTTGCTAACATTTCGACCAAGGTGTAATTTCCTCTCCACACTTCTCAAGCTTCATTCAAATACCTGTTTTAAATATATATATATATATAATCTAAAATTGAGTAACAAAGAGTTAGAATTATGTAATATTCATCCCAAATAAACAATGACTAGAAAAAGGTCCAGAAACTCGTACATATTATCATACATTTACTGTATGTATAGCTGATGTATATGCTTTTTTTTTGTTTTCTCATGACCCCTCAGAAGTGACTCCGAAGGCAGCCCGAACCCTAATATTAGAACCACTGGACTAAATGACTAAACTACACATATAAAAAAGTGGATGAAACTAACTCCAACCGACCAGCTACAACAGTAAAATACAACCTGATGTCTTCTATAATACTATATCAGTCACAGGGCCATTTCCCCCCCTAAAACAAGTACTTTACTGTTTATACAACATTTTACTGATAATATTTTTGTACTTATGATCTGAATATTTCTCCCATCATTACTTATAATACTGAGATAACCCCATAGATATTCTAGACATCTGTGTTTACTTTATTACACCAGACGCTGAGCAGAATTAGACCCGTGTTAAAACCAGGGTGGCAAAGCCAGATCAGATAACACATGATGATCCATTCACAGTAAATGTGGGCCATGGCTATGATATGAAGAAAAGAATATTAATCCTTCCACAAATACTGTATGTTGTGAAGCAGGCTGCGATAGAGACAGAGAAGCACACAGAAAGAGAAAATGCAAAAATCATGTGTATGATGTGCGTGCATGTGAGGTGGTGTTGTCTAAATGATCACACATTAATTACACTCCCATGCACGTAATTGTGCCGCATTATCCGTATGGCTGATAATGGAGTATTGTGTCATGTTTAGGTTAGGTGGATAGATAAGTCCCATTATTATCGTACAGCATGGCAAAGTCTGTGTCAGACTGTTCCCAGTGGGAGCTGTTTTGCTGTTAGATTTCTCCCAGTGCTACAGTTGATTTACTGCTATGGACGCAACAAATGCTCACAGGTATTGAATAGATGCAAGCTAAGAATGACAACCCCTCCTCGCTTCGAGAGCCGGCTCTTTATTATTGTGTGATCCGCATCATTATTACAATAAGCACACAGGATAATCACACCTCATTAGTTATGTTTGATATTAATGGGGGCAATATAAATAAATTCCCCCAGTGTTTCAAATGGCTAAGCAAGAAAACACATAGCCCCTTATCTCACTGCTAATGCAGTCTGGGTAAATGATGGGGCTTTGTGCTGCTGGAGCCTGGGAGAGTGAATATGCAAACATTCCTTATTGATCTTCTGAGTGGTTCTGAGTTGAGTGTCTGCATACTTGACCATATGATGACAGAAGCGATCCAAGTGCAACCCTGGAAGAGCAGATTTACAGACACATGATAAATTAGAGAAAAAAAAACTTGAATAAATTAGGGGTGGAAACATAATATTTGTGAAGGCTTCCACAAAGGTGTCCCACATGGTACAATTAGGCAACTGATATTTAATCTAGCTCTATGACATGTACAAAAATGGCAAGCAGGCCCAGTTGATTCTGATTTTGTATCTAGACAGCAAGAGAAAAAGATGGCAGAATTTCATGCTGTCCCATTGTTGGGGCACGGATGGCAAGCGTTTCAGTCACAAAGACTACAGAACTGGCCAGAGCTTCGCCAGGAACTAAAGTGACATCTGCATTTAGATCGACGAGAAAGAAACCAGTAAATAGGCTCAGAAATTTTGGTTTGGTCAGCACACATTTAATGACTGTGATGCTCCTGCATTAGTTTGACATTTAACAAATAACCGAAGAGCCACTCATCCTTCTTTGCTAATGTCAGTGTAGTATGTGATCAGACTGTGACAGCAGTAACAGTCTGTTGACAGTCCACTTGTTGAGATGTGAAACATAAACCTTCAGATTCTACTGTTTCCCGGTCCAAATCTTGACCTCAGTGGCCAAGGCTTTCGTCTTCTTTTAACTATAATTCACTATAATTCAACAGCTATTTTTACCTCTTTCATACACTAACCGTATATGTTATGTCAAATAATAATGTAAGTTTTGCCAACTAAAACTACTTGGCTATGAGCTGAAAGAGAGCATAGCTTAGCTTGATTAAAACCGCTTGGTTAAAGGATAATTTCAACTCAGAATATTTCCTGGTAATGTGGTTATCGTGGCCCTTTGGGTCAGGCTGACTTTGCAATCGTCACCTCTGCTGTAGAGATTCAGGGAAACAAGCAGCTGCATTAAGCCACGTATATTGGAGGGAATATATTGGGTCCCGCAGCTTTCCAAAAAATGTGAAACACAGAAATTAGCCACCTGGAATGACAATTTTCCATCGAGGAATACTTGCTGTCTGACCTAATCACTCTACATATCCATCCATGCATACGACCTTCAGATTATACTGTTTCCAGGTCCAAACCTTGACCTCATTGGCCAAGACTTTTGTCTGTTTTTAACATGGTACGATTCTGTGTCTCTTGTTGTTTGATTACATTTGAAGTGATAAACTATTGGCCTTTTGGTCGTATCATTTTATTGAAACTGACTTGACTGGAGTAGTCAACAATCTACTAATTACTGTTGATTCTCTCTGAACATCATTGTTGTTTCTTCTTGACTTGAGTGCAGCTTTTAACACTGAATGACCACAGCATGCCTTCAGAGAAGCATGTATCCAAGGAAACAGTGCTCACGTGGTTTAATTCATATTTATCGAATAGAACTCATTATGAGAATTACAATAATGCAATCTCTAAATTCTGTGAAGTCAATTTAGGTGTACCATAGTGATCAGTCATTGGCATTGTGATTTTTTCATTTTATATGCCTCCTCTGGGTGACATCATTTTCAAACACTGTATTAATTTTCATTGCTATGCTACTGACACACCTGTAAAAACCAAATGATCTCTTCCAATCTCTAAATTCAGAAGCAAAAATGTTAAAAAATTGAATATGAATTTTCTGCTCTTAAGATAGTTAAAAGAGAGTTGTTAGTTGTTAAACCAGACAAATATGGGCATTTATGTGAGAATTGATGGCTGTGTTATTTCAGCTCGACCCTCAAAAAAGCCTTGGAGTGAATTTTGATTCTCACTTGACATTACACTCTCTTAGCAAGATAACCTTTTTTTCATCTTCTTAATATTAATAAAATCTGACCTATTCTATCAGTGAACGGTGCTGAAACAGTAATCCATGGATTTGTATCCTTCAGACTTGATTATTGTAATGCCCTTTTGTCTGGTCTTCCTAGTTGTACTACTAGAAGTCTTCGACTTGTTCAGAATACAACTTTTAGAGTTTAGTTTGAGGTTTTTCTTTTACCTTATAAGGCCTTGCATGGGCACCACCTTACCTATCTGAGCGAATAATACCAAACATACTGGGACAACCTCTTTGCTCTTTTGATGCTGGTCTCCTTATTAATCCTTCAGTTAACAAAGAAAATCAGTTGGCTTCAGAGCATTTGCCTACCATAACCCCAGTCTGTGGAATGGCCTTCCATTACTAGTTTGAAAAAAGCATGTTCTGCTGAAATCTGTCAAGACTGAAAACTTCTACTACTACTTTTACACTTCATTGGAATTTAAAACTTAGGTCTATCATCATCACCTTTTTATAGATCCCTTTAACACTGATATTTTTGGTGCAATTTCTTTATTTTAATTTTTAGTTATAATCAGTGATGGGAGTAACGCCGTTACTTTTTTCAGTAACGGGTAATCTAACTAATTACTATTTCCAGAGTTACAACGCCGTTACCGTTACCGACAATTAAACTGGGTGCGTTATAAACTAAAGCTACTCATTGAAGTTTTTGTCATCCAACTTTGCTCTCAGCCACAGGAGCTGCTGAAGGGAGGAGGCGGGACAACCACACAAGTGATGATGATTGGCTAAGGTAGCGGAAGCTTTCATGCTAAATCACAATAAATCCAAATTCTTAGACATATTTAAACTTTAAAAAAGTAACGCAATAGTTACTTTCCCTGGTAATTAATTACTTTTATAGTGGAGTAATTCAGTTACTAACTCAGTTACTTTTTGGGAGAAGTAACTTGTAACTATAACTAATTACTTTTAAAAAGTAACGTGCCCAACAACATGCTGAGGTTAATTGATTATTCTAAATTGTCTGTAGGTGTGAATGTGAGTGTGCTTGGTTGTCTGTATGTGTAGCCCTGTGATAGACTGGCGACCTGTAGAGGGTGTCCCCTGCCTTTGCCTGAGTTGGCTGGGATAGGCTCCAGCGACCTGGGATAGAGCATGCACTTGCTTCTGCCGTATAGTCACTAGTGCTGTACCTCATTAAATGACCCTAAATATGCATCTTCTATATATTGAAAACAATTTGAACTATTTAAATTGCTTAATTTAGCTTCTTAGCCTATAACAAGTTTACATCTAAAGTAATACCAGCCTAGTATTTTTTACTTTTTTTGTTTCTTTGTTTGTTTTAGAAATACCTCAGCCAGAATAGAATAGAATAGAATAGAATAGAATAGAATAGAATAGAATAGAATAGAATAGAATAGAATAGAATGTTTTTTATTGTCATCATACACAAGGTACAACGAAATTCAAAAGACAACTCTGGTGGTGCAAAATACACATGTATAAAGGAAAATAAAAAGGTAAAAACAAAACAAAGATAAAGATAAAATATGCCATATCATCTTGCTAGCTAGCTTACTACTATCTTCTAACCCACTTCAACCTTGCAAATCCAATCTTTCATGGATTCCCTGAACTACTTCCTTGATTATACCACCTGAAAGAACAGCTATGGCAGTCACCCTTTTTAACCCCCAATGGTGCCCCACTGAAGAAGGAAATGATTGTAAAAAGGTTCACAGGTTCCGTTTGCTTTTGGGATCTCTTTGGACCCGGAAATGGCTATTACATCACGCATGGCGTCAGACTTAACAAGCGGATTACATAGAGAGCGATATTATAGTATCAGGCTGCAAAGCATAAAACTCTCATTTCAAAGATGAATGCATTTGAGAGTTCAGTGGTGCAAAAACCACAGGCTACAGAGATGTGGGGAAAAGTGATATGTTCGGTTGCCGTTCTTCACCGTATTCTTAACAAGTAGAAAAGTGAATGTGTGGTATGCACCAGGGGAATGGCACAGTCCTGAATGTTTCACCCTGCTCAGTGAGGGGATCTGTTATGCTGTGGAGGACATTTTACTGGTTTGGTTTGTCCCTTAGAGGGATGGTTCACTGCTAACCGATGCAAAGTTGTTCTGAGTGATCACCTCTATCATATGATGAAACATTTCTATCCTGATAGAAGTGTCTTCCAGGATGATAATGCCCCCTTTCAATTGGGCACAAGGGCTCGCTGAATGGTTTGATGAGTATGAAAATGGTGTGAATCATCTGCTATGGCCTTTGCAGCTGTATCAGATTTCAGCCCGACTGAACACCTATGGGAGACTTTGGAGCGATGTGCTATACAGGGCTCTCTAGTGCCTTCACCAAACACCAAATTAAGGAATAGCATGTGAATGAATGGTACTCACATCCCTCCAGTAGAGTTATAGAGACTTGGAGAATCAATGCCAAGGTGTATTAAAGCTGTTCTAACAGCACATGGTGGCCAAACACCTTACTAAAACACATTGTATTGGTTTTTCCTTTAATTCGTCACCCGTCTGCATGTCCAGGCTTCCTCAGAAGCTGTTTCTGAAATACTACAGAAATGCTTTATTGATCAAAACAAGTCATGATGCGTATGTGTCTGTCTGTGTCTGGGCACATATGTGGATGGTTTGGAATGTGGGTAAGGAGAACAGGAGTACATAACTGAGGAAAAGAAGGTCATGGTATTACACATCCACATTCAGTAATAGAATATGGCAGACTGTGTGTGATGCTGAAATCTGTCAGATCTCCCTGCCTGGCCTCACTCTCTGTGTGTCCTGCTTGAAATTTCTGTTTGATTCTTCGCTGGGGAGAAGAGGCAGTCATTAATACACCGCAATATCTTCCATGTCCTTTGGTGCTGAGGGAATCCTTTACCGCATCCCTCCTCCAAAGTTATGTAAATCAAAATGTGCATCAAAAGCCATTTGCCACGTTAAGCACAGCCTGCAAATATATGTGTACATGCAAGCAACCTTGACAAGCCTAAGACTCCCTGTTGTATTTCAAATTCCCTCACCTCATTTAAAAATCAACCATGCTTAAAAAATGAAGACATAATCAAGCAGCTTGCTTTGAAAATCAATGGATTCGACTTGTTTACTTATGAATAAGAGAAATGTGCTATTTGCGTCCATCAGAAATTTGCTGTTTGATATTTTTCTATCTGGGATATACGGGAGAAAGGAATCATGCATTATTTAGGCTACAACACTTTAAACCATGTTGCTTTACTGTATATCCTCAATATAATCCTGAGATTGTGTCAAACAAACACTGAAAGAACAAGTTGCTTTTTTAATTCAAGCATCTCCAAGTCAGCTCTTGGAGAGATCTGATTTTGAATCCCCATGACATTGCCCTTGCAAAGATTCAGATTCCTACTTGTGCATCAGAGTGCTGCTTTGGCTCCAGCTGACATGGACCTCAAAAATGTAACTACACATTGGAGCTGTGAAGATGCTACGTGGACACCACATTACCTGTGATTGGTCAAATTAGGCTGCTTGTGGTTTCTCCTACTATTTGCAACACTGGTAGACAACGACATGGAGCAATTTCACAAAAGGGTTAATATTTTTGCTTCATAATACACTTTACTGCTGCTTTTGCACTTCTGGTTAGATGCTAAACTGCATTTCATTGTCGATATTGACATTGACAATAAAGTTGAATTCTAATCTAATCTAATCTAATCTAATCTAATCTAATCTAATCTAATCTAATCTAATCTAATATTTTTCTGTCCAATAACGATAGATAACTGTATGCTTTTTGTTGTAAAACAGCAAACTTTTTTCCATGGTCCTCATTAAAGGTAAAAGAAAGTGATTGTCTTGAGCCACGTTCTAAACTACATGATTTAATCTGTGTTGTAATAATTGATCAAAAGAAAAATAAATACATTAAATTGAATGCAAAACATAAATTGCTCAAAGGCATATCTTGCAAAATGAGTTATGCAACGGTGCTACATTTTATTATGACATTCTTGCCATTCTTTCACTGATTGAGATTTTTCTTTTGTGGTCACTATTTACAGTCTTTCTGCCTAATTTGTCAGTTTTAGTTCTGGCAAAAAAATCTCACATTTTCTTTGTTGACACCCTTTAAAACAATATAGACGTATTTCTGATATAACATCCAAATGGAACACCAATGCCAAAACTGTCACGAATCACCAAATGCATTTGTTTTATAATCTATATGTACGTGTGGGTTGTTTCAGAAGGTAATGGCAAACAATGCACTTCAGTGTTTAGAGGGTCTGGACTGGACAACTTTTTTTTTTTTTTTTTTGATTCTGCAGAGCATTCAGTGCTGATGGCCTGTCAGTCCATTCTATGCAAAGTTAAGTAAACAGAGGGTATTCAAAAGGCATTTCAGTAAAAGGATATCTGCCAGAGGCCATTTTATTGCTCAAATGGATTCCTGTGGCAGAGCAGATTGAAGTGGAGGTGGTTGGACCATAAGAATTAATATATACAAAAGGGGCTAAACAGTAGAATAGGTTGCTGTCACAGTTAGTAATTTCACGGCTTGAGTGATTGCTGGCAAATTGTATTGCTCATGCTGAGGTGATCAATCCGACTTTGCATAGCTGAAACCCTCTGTGTCTCCGACTTGTTTGCCTTGCTGGCAATGATGTCGAACACAAATGTAGGCCCCTTTTTCTTTTGATTTCATTTTTCTTTCAGTTCTTCAAATACCCTCGTCTTTTGCCGATATGTGAGCGTCTGCAGGCACATCTGTGAGCAGAGCGAGTGGCGGTACGTCTGAGTGAGTGTTATTAACCTTGCATTGTTTACTCAGCCTTACATATATGCATGAGCTGCCAGTCCATAATTCCGCACTGATAAAAACCATTTAAAATTTCAGACAGAAAATGAAACCTGTCAAAAACATACACAATTGAAATTTGTTAAATTAATGAGATGAAAAGAATATGAAAGGGCGGCAGCAGGTAGACCAGATGACGGGGTCAATGGGAGACACCATAAAACTGATCATGATGGATGATGACAGATCGGAACATTTGTGGAGGCAGAGGAGGATTAATTGGAAAATTAGTGACCATGGTTAAATAATTTGTAGCCAACAAACAATATGCATATTCTGTATCTATTTTAAGCCCTTAAATATTTCGAATAGGAAAAAGCTATCAAAATCCACAAGAGTTGTTTAAATATTTACTGCATATGTTTTTTTCTGTCTTCCCCATGTTTTTCTATAAAAATGATAATAGTATCAAATATACACAAGAAAGGCAGCCTAGTCAAACTGGAAAGCAGGCACTATACACTCTGTAATTACATCCACTCATATCCTGGGAGGCATGCTTCAAGATGCAGATTGAGTGTTCAACAGATGACTTCGTTGGCTGTCGATTTTATTTTCTCACAGGAAGCCATGCAATAATCTTCAGGTCAGAGCACATTTTCATAAATAACTCCGTTCGAGATATTGTAACAGCTAGGCATTATATTGCAAATTCATCCCTAAGATTGTGGAGTTCAAAAAATAATTGAACACCCAGGCAGTCATTTAGCCTAATCGGTTTCCTGTGGAAATTCTAACACGCTGCATGTAGCTGTTTCTCTACACTGCTGGTGCTTCTGGGAAGGGAGGAATCACGCTTTAATCACACGCTTAAAATGCTGCTTCTCTAAGTAGTAATTCTAACGATAAAACAAATACAAGTAATAATATGAATAATGTGACACACTGCAAAGATTGTAAAATCTTCAAATAGTAAAAAAAGAAGGATGAGGTGAAAATAAGATATTCAATAAATCTCATCAAAACAGGGTTCCTGAAATTCAGAGATCAAGGTCTGGTGATTTCAGCTTATTGCAAAAAAAAATGTCATATGGACAAAGGACCTGCAGAGAGGAATCTAAAAATAGACTCGAGCGAATTAATTTCTCCTCAGCCGTGCAGCCACAGGGTCATTAACATAGCCTTGGCTTAATTTCTAGATAATTTGTTATTCCCAAATTGCAACACATGGTTAAGAGTCTTGGTGGGACTTTGATGCACAGAGCACCCCACCTCCCCTCATGTCTGGCAGAATGTCGTGATCAGAGCCACGAACAGCAACAGGAGGCAGTGTGCACACATGAATTCAAAGGGGCTTTAACACACGAATAAAGACAAGACCATGCTGAAATAAGCAGACGAGTTAGCCACACGAGTAAGCACATACAAAACCTAAACAAAAAGCTATGAATCCAGTGGTGTTTATTCAACTATTCAATGCTTATTTTACCCCCTTTTTTGAATTATTACATGCCTTCTGTGCCATGAAAAATTAAAAACAAAAGGGGTATGCTGTCTGGGAAAGCCCCTCTCAGTGTCCAACTCAGCAGCACATCTCTCCTAGTGAGTGGTCAGTTTAAGCAGCTGGAGCATTAGCTGGAATTTACTGCAGCATTAATCAAAGCTGCCCCAGCAGACTCTCAGAATAGTTTGAACCAAATTTACAAGCACAGAGGAGAAGAGAAGATCTACAATGTCCATGAAAACATGCTCGATTGTTTTGCAACACAGAATTACAAACATTCATGAGCATGTGATTTGCATTGGATAATTCCAAGGACATGTAATATTGCAGGGATTATACTTATTTAGCAGAATAACAACAAAGCATTTGCATTGAAAGAATTAACAATAAGCAAACAGTTTTTGTTTTCAGCTCCTAGAAATGAAAGCATAATTCATATAGATTCCTGCAATATCAAGGCTGTGTCCTCCTTACTGAACTACTGTACTCCCTGAATTGTAATGACATTTTTTTTTTAGATCACATCTTTATATTTATCCCCCTTCCAACTGTCTCTATATCTTTCATATCATTAGTAGTACCATTACTGTCAGCCATATCAAAGTCAGCTATGTGGGGCTAAGGCTAACTAGTGACCCCCACATCCAGCCATCTAATCAGACCAGAAACTCATGCTGTTCTTCTAAAGAGTCCACTCACAATTTTCTAAGTGGAGGACATTGCAGTGTAATGCAAACTAATTGCATAAAATTACCTTAAAATTAATAGGTCTGCGACAACTATCACACACTACTAAGCTTGCTATGTTAGGGGGTTACATCTTAGCTACTTTGGTGTTTTTGGATACCTTGTCTCCTCTGAAATGATTATACTGCTTTGAAGGCATTTTTCAGTTTAAAAAAATGCAGCAGTGTCAAAGTGGGCATGATGTGATTCTGCAAGACTTGACCACATGCATAGGAAGAAATCTGCCAATCCTGCACTTTTCTCCTTGTTACTTACCCCTGACCTGCTCTTAAAAAATATAGTCAGCAGCATTGCACCGCTTCTAATGATGTGTAATCACACTGGTTTCCTCCATAATGCCTTCAGTGTTGGGAGAGACCATCAAGAAGCATAGATATCCAGGGACATTTTAGGCAGATGGTGATACTCTACTCCACTTAACAGAAAAAAAAGCAAGAGAAGACATATTTTCATGGCTCAGTAAATAGACCACTGAACGCATTCATATTTAGAATAGAAGGTCGTGAATTTGCCTAATTTCTTGATGATTTTATGCTACGCTGCATGTTGAAAATCATGAATGGGATGATGGATGTTTCTCCTTATGTGCTGTATGTATTCCATCATTTCTCTAAGAGCAGGGAGAGAAAACTATCAAAGTTATTCATGTCAATCTTTAAGCTCTTTTGAAAAAAAAAAAAAGGAAAAAGAAATAGAGAGCAAGGCTGTTTGAAAACTCATATCCATGTTTGCTTATGCTCATTTCATTCCGCCTTGCACTCCATTTTGTTTCAAGTAGAGCCACAGTTGAATTCAAATGGAGATGCAATTAAATGCAAAAAGACTGAGAGCAAATGTGACTGTGGGGATGTTTATGCATTACAGACTTCACTGTGTCATTGCAAGACTTTTGACTACGCTCTCCAAGTGACGGTAACATCAAATGTGATCTGGAACTTTCTAAATAGATACAGTGGCATCATCCTGAAAAGCAGTAAAATGGCTAATTAAAAAGCTCCTAATCTGATGAGTGATATTATTTTCCTTTAGAAGTGATATTATTATAGGCAAAATTAGCATACCACAATCAAGGGATATTTACTATTAGTAGTACTAGCGTCATGGCTGAAGGGATAATAATGTTTGTCTGTGGGCCATGATGGTCCAGTGTTAACTATTTCAACAACTACTGATTGGATTGCTTTGAAATTTTGTATTCGTGTCATATATTCATGGTCCCCATTAGGATGAACCCTAATGACTTTGGTGATGCCATGACAAAATTTCAGTTTGTCCAATATTTTGGTTTGTTACCAAAAACTAATGATGTTCTATCAGCCTCAGCAAATGACACCATGCTAACATACTAAAAATAAAAAAAAGCATTGTAAACATTATAACTGCTCATATCAAATGCATATTGTCATAACGAGCATGGCTGTTATGCAAACATGCTGCCCACCCTACACCTCCGATGTACATCTTGTAAGGAACAGCAAATATAAAAACTCTGTAATATAATTAGCTGAGTGCACCAACATTTAAAAATACAATGGAATAATTCTGTAAAAGAGTCCTTTGTTATGCTATGTCTACAAATTAAGTGAATCCAAACACGGAATTAAACCAGTCATGTACTTGATTGCAGGGGATGAGGATGCTGTTTCAGGTTAGTAGTGCATTAATATGAATCAAGCAGTCAATGTGTGTTGGCTAGCAGCTGTTTGAGGCCCCAAGTGCAATCCCAAGAAGCACCTTGGTCCCCAACAAGTGCTAGCTGCAATGAGGTGCATCATAGTGACTTTTAATTTCCCTCTTCACCACATCATATTTGCAGCAGGCCAGGGAGGGGAAGGGAGGAAATAGATCCCCAGATTATTTCCATCTATAATTTCTTATCTGGTGGCGTGTATTCCTTCTGCCCTCCTCTATTGTGCCCCTCCCCCGCAGGTACTGCCTTTTTACTCCCTGGGTGTGCCACCAATCTAAAAATTGAATTTGAGGGGAGGAAATTAGAAATGAGGGCATTTTCGTTTCAATTTATCCTACCAATGAGACAATTTCTGATGTAGGTGCCTTACAAGACTACAGTGTGGAACTCCCTTACACTTGATACCCTTCACCTCCATGACCTTGTCACCTATCCCCCACTGCCAACCTTTAAACCCCCCAACAGCATCTCCCTGTCTGCTCACCCACCCCTTTAAACAGCTCTACATCTTAAAAACAGTCAATTTCCAAGCCAAAGTGTGCCACCTGCTTTTGGCAGCTGGAAGCCCTGGAAAATGTAGATAAATGAACAGAGCCACCTGAGGGATTTTATGAATCTACTGCTGCTTGGCAGATTTATTTGCTCCCCGCCACAGAGAGCTGCACTGGTAAGCACAGATTACAGTGTGCAGCACAATTGCCCCTGCCCATTCTCCTGTCCTACCCTCCGTGTGTCCACCCGCACAAGCACTGAGAGGTTGTTGACCTGTAATTCATCAGTATTTTAAATTGTAAACTGCAGCCTTGTGTTTTGCTGTCTTCCAACACCTCATCATTACAGCACCGGAGCAGATCGTGCAGTGCCCTTGGGAAGCTATGAATATGTTTGTTTAGTGCCTGATCTAATCTTACATCATTATGCAGAAGGGTATTTGAGTAAATCTTACAGAAGAGTAATTAGATTTTTATCAAATGCACTGCTGCTCTGTGCTATACAGTACATGCATGTAAATATGCACAGCTATACTAGTATAATGTCTCTGACAAAGTCATTTTTGATTCTTCATTCTGTTTTTAATTTGCTTTAAAATTAACAAAATTTTCAGTTTTTCTGCTCCCTTTTGGGTTATAATCAAATTGGGTTAAATATAAAGCCTATTATTTGGGTAGTTTCTTGATTAAAAATGACAAAAGGGTCGATGTAGGTTATGACGGCAGTTTAAAGATAAAAAATGAGAAGACAACAGTATCTCATGTTACTATACCATCACTACTTTCTTCAAATTACTTTTATGTATTACTAATTTGTTTTCGAGTTACGGTTCCTTAAAATTTAGACAAATGTAATTGCTCCCAAGACTATGCTCAGTGATAAGATTTATTTATTTATTTTTCAAGGGGATCTAGTGCTACAGTACATTCTTGTACCGCATGGAAGATGTTGCGAATATACTAGGAGACCACCACAGCAGGCAACCTAATTCTGGCCTTATTTAGTCATTTCTTTATCACTTTTGATGTGATTTTGAAACCAATTTCCCCTTGGCAATCAATAAAGTATTTCTGATTCTGATACTACTACTAAACAGCCTCAGACATAAAAGTCTAACTGATTAACCAACAAATGGCTTTTTGTGATTATCGACACATACTGTACATTTGTGTGCTGGTTTACTTACCTAACAATACCAACAATATTACATACATACCGCTGGACCGTAGGTGTCCATGTCCACAGTCAAGCGTGTTTTACATCACTGTGGACTGAGAGGATGCTATGCAAAAAGGAAGCCTTTTCTCGGAAGTTTGCTGCTGATCACATGGACAAAGAAAAGGCCTTCTGAAAGAAAGTTCTGTGGTCAGATGAAACAAAAATGTACCTATTTGGCCACAATGACCAGCAAAATGTTTGGGGGAGAGAATGTGAGGCCTTTAACCCTAAGTACACCAAACCTACTGGCAAGCATGGTGGTGGTAGTATTATGCTCTGGGGCTGTTTTGGTGCCAGTGAAACTGTTGCTCTACACAAAGTAAATGAAATAATGAAGAAGGAGAATTGCTTCCACATTCCTCAGGAAAGCCTAAAATCATCAGCCCAAAGGTTGGGTCTTGGATGCAATTGGGTGTTCAAACAAGACATTGACCCCAAACACACATCAAAAAAGAAATGACTAAATTAGGACAGAATTAAGAGCTTGGACTGATCTCCCCAAAGTCCTCACTTAAACCCAATCAACAAGAAACAAGTCTGTGTCAGAAAGCCAACAAATTTAGTTTAACTGTACCAATTCTGTCAAGCAGAGTGGTCAAAGATATAACCAGAAGCTTGTGGACGGCTACCAAAACTGAGGTGAGGGTGGATGTTTAGCCATATATTAGTATTTCTGTACGTATTTTTTTGAACCAACAGATTTTTCCTCATATTTCCAGAGGTAATTTAATGAATCTATAAAAGAACCAAAACGCATGATTGTTTTTTTGGGACAAGGATGCATGTGTTTCAATGATTCCATCATAGAAAATTCAGAGTTATGCCATAATATACACGGTCTATACAATTGCATGTACTTTTGTTCATGCTTGTATATTCCATGAAATGTAAAATCCAAGCCTTAATATCTAATTCTGAAAGGTGTTGTAGACCAGACAGTTTCCTCTGAAACATCTAGAGAGCTCTTTTAGTTTAAAAAAGCACTGTATGTCATTAAATTGGGTAAATAGGTAAATGATTTTATGCCCCTATAAACATGCCCTAACAATTATTAATGGCATATTGTATGTTATTTTGTTTATCTCTTTT
This sequence comes from Chromis chromis, assembly GCA_900302755.1. Lineage (NCBI taxonomy): Eukaryota > Metazoa > Chordata > Actinopteri > Pomacentridae > Chromis > Chromis chromis. The sequence continues at coordinate 37,963 of OMNN01101693.1, forward strand.
TGACCCTAATTTATTCTGCATCTGAATGCACTTCGAGCACCGCAAAATTAGTCTTCAGCCTCTTCCTTTTTACAGACCATTTTTTGAAATTAGGTCAGATTTCAGACAAAATTCTCATGAGTTAGTGAACCACCACCAAAAGGGGGTTAATCACAGAGGGACACCTGATTACTTTTAACTTCTAATAGTCTAAATGTTGCTTTGAACAGTTTGCTATCAATATATAAAGTAGTTTTGTGACCATTTGTCCTAATGTTTATCATGTTGTTGGAAGAATGAATAAGCAAAAAAGGCAAAGAACATTGTATATTCTTGAGAAGAAATTTGCACACAAGTATAGTTTGTTTTTAGACTCAGTATGGAAGCTAAATCGTCTCTCTGTGCTGTGTGTACATTAGAAAAGTTAATCAGGTCATTTTAGGATTTGTAATGAGTGACACGTTCTTATTTATGATGCCAATCATAATTGTGTCTGATGCTGTGGAAGCAAGAAATAAACAAGCAGATGGTTTGAAGTTCGGCTTAGAGAGTCAATCTAAACAATACTGAAAAGATTCATGGTTTGCCATTGAGCCTTCAAGTACCTGTAATTTTCTCCATTGATTAGACTTCATTCATTGCCATCAAGTCAAAGTTATTTATAGAGAGCTTTTAACAAAGAGACTCAAAGTTGTTTCTGGAGGCCAGACCTAAATACAGATAAAAGCAAGATTTGAGCAGGCACGTCACTAATTTAAAATAGTGTGCGTGTGTGTGAGAGAGAGAGAATGACTGCAGCTGTAAATACAAATGTGTGCAAGTGGATATGAGAATGCTAGGCAACACCAGGGAGTATGTAGACAGGACAATTAAATGACAAGACTGTTGCAAAAGTCAGGAGAGAAAAAGAGAAAATGGAAGACAGAATAAGAGTTTCAGTATGTCAACACATGTTCAATATTGGATTTCATGTTTAGCATCATAAAATTAAACTAACAATTTTCTAAAGCCTATACTTAGTTTCAGTGTGTACATAGGTACCCTTAAGATCAGATTTTTATTGTGTAGACTAATTACTTGTGTATGGCCTTGTGTACATGTACTGTAAGAGGTGCAATGTTTTCTTGCCAGAGAAGACTTCAGTTTGACAACAATTGCAGTTTCTTTTACACACCTTGAACACATAAAGCTTAACGAACAAAAAAATCAATCCTATTGCAATGACCATGACCAAGGAATGACCAAGGACAGTCATCTTTTAAAAACCCTGTTTTAATGAATTATTGGGAGCAGAATATATGCTTACCTCTATAACATGGCATATGCAAACATAAATAGTTAGTCTTGATGCCAAGCAACAATGCAATGTTGAATTGATAAATAGGTTGGTGAATACCATAAATAGAGAACCTGGCAGGTATTGTGTGCTGGTATCTTTTTTTATGCTGCATTGTTTTCTTTTCAAAACTTAATTACACAATAAACCTTAATCACTCTGATGGATCGATGCTTTGTTTAAGGTGATGCTTCTTCTCGCCACAAATGATTTGTACTCTATTTACAAGATATCCTCGTTATTCTATTTCAATTAAATTCATTTCAGTTTTATTTATATATTTATCTATATGTTTTACAGTGCCAATTCACAACATATGTCATCTCATAGCACCTAACATAGTAAGATGAGAACCTTACAAATTTTAAACAGAGAACCCAACAATCCAAAGTTCCTTTTGGATTCCCTATGAGCAAGCAGTCGACGATGGTGGGAAGCAGGTCCGTCGACAGTGGGGACAACCGGGTATGTTGTCCTGGGCCTCAGGGTCCCATGAATGACCCTCAATTTATTTTTCCTTACATTCGCCTATTATTGTTAATGAAATTGTTGTCTATGTAATTCTCTACTCAAAATAAACTTAATAACTGAAACTGATTAATTTTTTAAAATATAAATGTTTTCCCTTTTTGCACACCTCCCCCTGTCCTAGAAGAAAATGGTTTGACCCCGCTCTGGCCCACTATACTGATGCTTTCTTGTCCCGGGCCCCAGCAAGTCTGTTGACGGCCCTGGTGGGAAGGAACCAAAAAAACCAAGCTCAGGGAAGGCGGCCATCTGCCTCGACCAGTTGGGGTGAGGGTGAGGAGGATGAGGGTGGTGGTAATAGCAGGATAGCAGATGGAGAACAGATTAAACAATACATAGGAGAGCAATGAATATTTTGGAGGTAGGTGAGCCCAGTGACTGCAGATCAGAGCAGATCACCACACCTGTTTTTCCTCAGTGCTCAGGGTGTATATAGCTGCCATTTTGCCTTAGCTGTTTGCCAGTTTATTGTGCAAAGTTGGTTCTTTGTGTTTTTGTGCTGTGGTCATACTATATACAGTGCCATGAAAAAGTATTTGCTCCCCTACAGAAATCTTCTATTTTTGTATATTTCTCACACTTAAATGTTCCAGATCATCAAACTAATATTTATATTTATTGAATATTGGATAAAGATAACGCACAAAACACAAAATGCAGTTTTTAAGTGATGATTTATTAAAGTTTTATTGAAAACCTATATCACCCCTGTGAAAAAGTAATTGCCCCCCCTGAGCCTAACGACTGGTTGGTCCCTTGGCAGCAACAACTGTAGTTAAATGTTTGTGATAGCTTGTGATCAGTCTTTTACATCACCATGGAGGAATTTTGGCCCACTCTTCTCTGCAGAATAGTTTTAATTCAGCCACATTAGATTTTTTGATCATGAACGGCCCTCTTAAGATCTTGCCACTGAATCTCAGTTGGATTCAAGTCCAGACTTCTCTCGTTCTTTTTGAGCCACTCAGAGGTGGATTTGCTTGTGTGCTTTGGGTCATTGTCATGCTGCATAAACCATTTGTGCTTGAGCTTTAAGTCATTAACTGATGGGTGGATATTCTCCAGGAGGATTTTCTGATCCAAACCATCATACTACCACCACCATGTTTCACTGTTGGTATGATGTTCTTCTTGTGGAATGCAGTATCATCTTTATGCCAGATGTAACGGGACCCATGTCTTCCAAAAAGTTCCACCTTTGACTCATCAGTCCACCGGATGTTATCCCAAATGCCAGACGAACCTTTATGTTCTTTTTGTTCAGTAGTGGTTTGTGCCTTGCAACTCTCCCATGGATACTCTTTTCACCCAGTGAGGCCTGCAGTTCTTTTGATGTCCGTCTTGGGTTCTTTTGTGACTCCTGGATGAGATGTCAAGGCGCTCTTGGAGAAATTTTGGTTGATCTACCACTCCTGGGAAGGTTAACCACTTTTCCATGTTTTCTCCATGTGTGGAAAATGACTGATGATAACCACTATGGTTCTCTGGAGTCCCAGAGCCTTAGCAATGGCTTTGTAACCCTTTCCAGACTGATAAATGTCAATGACTTTGTTTTGCATCTGTTCTTGAATCTCTTTAGAACGTGGCATCATGTGCTGCTTTTTGAGACCCTTTAACTACTTCACCATTCCAGACAGGTTCTATTTAGTGACGTTTAGATTCAACAAGCCTGGCAGTGATCATATGTGAGTGGTGAGATTGAACCCAATGGCCAAATGAATTTGATCATTTGGTAGATTGGCAGCTAAGGGGGCAATTACTTTTTCACACAGGGCAAGATGGACTGGACAGCATTTTTCCTTCAAAATATAAATTCAGCATTTAAAAACTGCATTTTGTGTTTTCTTTGGTTATCTTTGTCTTACATTAAAATTTGTTTGATGATCTGAAACATTTACGTGTGACAAATATACAGAAATAGAAGATTTCTGCAAATACTTTTTCACGGCACTGTACCTGTTTGTTCCTGTTTTCTGCCTGCTTAACTCTACATGTAGGCCTGTATTTTCAGTTAAATAAAACAGTAAACATTAACATTAACAAGTTTGCTATGATTTTGTTTTGTTTTTCATCAATTGAAGTAATTTTAGCATTTTTTATGCCTTTCCCTGTCTGCAAGTAATTTAATAGTATGCATGTTTTTCTCTCATTTATTTATCATATTAGTTGGTTTGATAAAAGCGCACTACCTTTGGTACATTGCAAATATCACAAAAAAGCTGCATTGTGTACAAATGTATAATTAGACCACAATTATATTGAAGTTTTATGTAAGCTAAAGATAAACTGGCATCCTCTCTCCTCTGTCCCTTATATCTATACAAGGAAAAGCAAGTGGAGTCCATTCCCATATTGGCTGAGCGCTCCTGTGGGATAGCATTTAATGCTCCCATTAATTAATTGTACGTTGGAAGCAGTTAAACTAATACTGAAGCAGTCACTGGCTGAAGGCATGGCAGACACAGTGTCTGCAGTAAACTTCCTATTTTATATTTATCCACCACTGTTGTTCCTAAGTTCATGCAGAGAGAGAGTATACACAGTCATTATGTTAGAGGATATAATTGTGTCTGTGTACCTGCATTAACATTTTAGTGGTAATTGACTTTCCATATTCCATTTAGCAAACGAGCGAAATTGAAAGCCAGTTGAATCCATGCTATGAATAAATGCAATTATTGTATCACATCTTAGTCATTAGTAAATGACCTCAAGCTCTTTATCTTAGACTTTTTGCTGTAAAAACATCTTAATATGTTGATTCAGAAAGGATTGACCAAGATTGCTTCAGTGCGTTCTTTAAATTTAAAAAGAAATAAAAAAAATTCTGCCATTTTCTTTATTTTGTCACAACACTTTGACAATTAAATTATGTAGTATTAACGATATTCATCAAGTCTAGTTGAAAAGGGGGAATCTACCTGCCGGATATTGGGCAAAAAAGCAAGAATGAGTGGCTTTGCAAAGTGCATTCACGCAACGATGCTCCTATCAATAAAAGAACAGGTTAGTTCTGTCCGATAAGGTAAGAAATAACATACAGCATTTTCTGATGTTAAAGTAAAAAACACTATGACCTTCAGTGAGCAACTGAGGTGTCGAGAGAATGCCAAGTTTAAGCCTGACTGTGTAATTTTTTCCTTTAAGCATATTCTTTTCATGTTTTGGTGATGGCCACTACTACTTAATCAGCACATATTTAGGGAATAACACAGTAATATCCATTAATAAGCATCACCTATGTATACACTGAGAATGTAGATGCCTGTGTTCATCATGTATTTTTTCATTGTTGATTTCACTTGGATGTTTGATCCTCGATCTCCAGAGTGGTGTTTTGGACAGGGATAGATGCTAAATGGCTGTTTTCCAATGCATGTGCTTAAGGGGGGATGTTTCTCTGTGGTCATATTGAAGGATTTTTTAATTAAATTTTTTGTCTTAAAACAAGAATTGGGTGCCCTTATGAATACTGAAACAGGCTGAAAATGGTTTGGCTTACTGTAATCATCCCTGCTGTACAACACAGACTGTTAAAGATACCTTTCTAATGGGCTTTCAATATAGGACAAAATTGACATTTGATTTTAAAAGTTTTTCCAGGTTATCTGAACTTAATATGAGCCTTCATCTTACTTGATTTAATTTCTTCCAACTCTTGAAGCCTCATATTGACTTCAGATAAGTTGATAAATTAAAGCCTCCAGTGAATTGCGCACACACTGAGACTGGACTTTTCAGTGAGGCAGGAGACATTTTGCATCCAGCAGTTAAACTTTTTAAAGGAGATGTTTTTTAATCAATATTCACTAGTTGCAGATTTTCCAATGAGGGAGAAAGATTGATTCTTTTTTGAAATTTAGTTGTACTTTATGGTGATATCATATCAAACCAATGTTGTTATTCCAAGCAGAGTATTTTAATATGTCGTGAAACACATCTGAAGGTGTCGCCTTAAGTGATTGTGCACTTTGCTGCGACAGAATTGTTATCGTAGAGAGAGTGGATGCTGTTTGGTGACCTGCATTTGATGAGCCATGCTCAGAAATGTCACCCGTGGTCACTTTCTGGTTTCAATATGTTAACTTACCTGACAGCTGATCCTCCAATGCTGTCTCCGTCGAGTTCAGAGACAGAAATGGCTAAAACGTCTTGGTGCTCCACAGTAGCTGCACAGTTACCATGGCAATGCATGTACAAATTTAGTATTCCTTGCTATATACCTAGACACATGATGTAATGCAACAATTTCTTGTGCCATTATCAAAGTCAGCTTTGCACAGACTCTGCTGCCACAGAGAACCATAGATGACCATCAGTCACTGCCATAGCTAAATTTGATAGCCAGGGCTAAAAACAGAATTACATGTGCATCGTCAAGTCCTGTACAAGATGTAAAGATTTTTGCCAACAATGTCAGAAAGTAAGAAAAAAATAAATAAAACTAGTAGTATGACAGGATCACACTTTGAGAACAGCGTCAGGGAGACTGCCCAGCATGGAGGGAACAATGAAGTGAGAAAAATTAGGAGAGGTTGTTGAAGAAAATGAAGCTTTACATAACCCTAGATTCAACACAATACATTTTTCAGTATAACAACCTTAAGAATACGGGCAAGACCACTGAGCAGCACAAGTCTTTGCATTTAATATGGTCTATTTTGTCTTAATGTTGTGTTTAGATAAATGGCAAAAAAGCAATTAGAAATTAAATGTACAATAGAATAATAAGTGGCCAACATGAAAGTAATACCACTGAATACTTTTAGAAACTGCACCTAGTCTGTCTCTAAGGAATCCTCCTGGACACCCTAATTCAAAGCTGCCTTTTTATGCATCTTTTCAAATGTCTCCTCTCAGGGGGCCTCCCATAGAAAAGTGAGCTTCACAGATGTCCACTGGCCAAAGTTTGCCGATGAATGCCATCATCTACACCTTTCACTTAAAAGTCCAAATTGTGAAGTGAAACTGCACTTCAAAGATATACAGTGTGCGTGTGTTTTGTTTAATGTAGGCTTTTTTGAATGAGGAAGGATAGTCTAGTGCTGTATAATTTGGAGGGAGGACGTTTGCTTTCTATTCAGCAGAAAAACATGAACACTGCTAATGAAGAGAAGAGCCACTAACAACAGTACAGTGCTGCTCTTGATCTAGCTATAGCGATATACACTCCAGCCTCAGGCCATGGCCACACAAGGTCAGCGTTTTTTTGCACACATAGCTTTTGCTTTACAGAAAATGCTCCCCAGAGTGGATAAATCAGAAAATGCATTTTTTTTTACTGGACTTGGATGCTCCTACTACTCCAAATATCCACTACATCATTGCCACCCACACTTACATTTCCCCAGCACTTTTAATCTTTTCGCCCTCTCAGACCTGTAGGTGTAATTAAGGTAATTGTGAAGTAACTATGGTGCTCAAAATCTTAAAACCCACATAAAATATAAGCCTCTTCAGCTTCAGACCGTATAATGATATGGCCATCATTAAAAGGGCAAAAATAAAAGTGTAGCACGGCTGCAAAATTGAATTCCAAAATGACACAATGATGTGATCAGCTTAACATAATGGTCTATAGCATAACTATTATGAGACTATGCTGAGGATTTAAAGCCACCCTATGGTAGCCAGAGATGAACTCACAGGTGCTGTTTCCAGGTCCATAAAAACATTACAGACATTATATTAGATTTTCATTCTCCAAAATTCAAGTGATCTCATTGTTCTGACCCACTTTAGCCAATTTTCTCTTTCAAAACTGGTCCCATAGACCCATTTTTTTTGCCTTCTGAACATATGATTGTTCTAAAGGTATTTTCAGAAACCAATTAGCCCCTTTTTCCAAATTTTTCCCCATTGACGTCATATTCCTTTCAGTCACTGCCATCTATAAATGCATCTGTTGAACTTGATCTTTAACAGACCACTTAGACTACCTGGAAGCTAAAATAAACTTAGCTCCAGTGCTGTGCATACTTCTCAATCATGTGTGATTTACATGCATAAAGTTAATAATTAAGACTGCTGAAACAATGTTATATCCTCACTGTGACGGGAAAAATATGAATACTTACTCACGTACAAATAAGATCTCATTTCTTCAGTCTTCTACTCAGTATTTTCTTCCTTTTTTCAGCTGATGAATTCAATTCATTTATAAATAATTTTATAAACCCACCCAATATGTCGATGGTTAAGTCCCTGGGCTACTGATCAGAAGGTCAGAGGATCGAACCCCAATGCAGCCATTGTTGGACACTTGAGCAAAGCCCTTAACCCTTCCTGCTCCAGGGGCGCCGTACCATGGCTGACCCTGTACTCTGACCCCAACTGGGATATACGAAAACAATATTTCACAATGCTGTAAAAATGTATTTGTGACAATAAAGCTTCCTTCTTCTAAAAAAAAGTAGTATCAACACCTGAATATATTGTGAGAGACAAGAAGGATATAAATCTTAATTTAACGTTGTGTCAAAACTGGTGTGTGGTCTGACTTTTCACACACCTCAAAAATAAACCAGGGAGTTCATTCTACAACGTTCCACACCAGATCACAATTACAGCACAAGTAGGTGCTGTAATTACAAGTTGCATGTTAATGGATTTGGTACAAGGACAAAACTCCTAATTGTCAAAGTCAAAAAAGTATTTTTAAAGTATCTTCAATGCAAAATAAAACAAAAAAAAGACATTTTTGTGGTGTAATTTTCTATTTTTGATGGATGTGGTGTAATTAAAGGCTCTAAAATACAGAGTCCTTGAAAGCATTAAAACAAGTCTTGTATAAGTTCAAAGACAAATTACTACATGAAAGTATCCAAAACTGGTTAAAAACTCAGTATGTCTAAGAAACATTCACAGTCATTTAAGAAAAATCTACTTTTTATTATGCATAAAATCTATGTAACAGTAGTAGTAAGGAATTAAAAATATAGCACTTCTCGTATTTAAAAAAAAAATGCTATTGATTTAATTAATGAAATAAGAAAATGTATGAGCAAACTGGTATATCGGCGTTCTGTGATTGCATACTTCAATACATTACTGTATCTTTCACTGCACTTCAATGCAATTTACCACCACTAGCTTGTCGAGTATGGAAATCATGTTCATCTCAACTAAAAGCAAGTTGTATGCGAGATTTTTAGCAACTTTACAACAGAAATATTTTAATGCAAGTAGTGTGACTCCAAGCCTGTCTTTCTAGCAAGTCAGCAACATGTGAGCTTTGAACTATTTGCAATATTTTGATTAACAATGGAACAAAAGGTAGGATATGGTAAGATTAAGAGTAGGGTTGTACCTTATAG